>JAAAJZ020447352.1:0-11927 GCA_010015985.2 Actinopyga echinites
TTTAACCCCTGGGTGACTGGGAGAGGTAACTGTATGAGATAAAGCATCCTGCACAAGGAAACAATGAAATTAAGATGGCAGGAATCGTACTTGTGACCTTAAAATCTCAAGTCCAAAGTCTAAGCTAATAGCAGGGTTCCTACACTTCAAGAAAAATTAAATTCCATGACTTTACCATGACCTTTTCATGATGGATTCACAAAGATCCACGACTATAATTTTGTTCTTGGGTGTAAAATTTTAAGAAAAAAAAAAATCCTTATGTACCATCACTTAAGAGAGCTTACACAGACTTTTCAAAATTCCATGACTTTTCCATGACTTCTAATCACTTTAACAAAATTCCATGAATTTTCCAGGCCTGGAAAGTGAAAATACAATTTCATGAATTTTCCAGGCTGCATGAACCCTGTAATAGTCAACCATGGTCTGAGTATTTTCCCAGATTTGTACTAGGATCATCTCCCTTGCTGTGCCTGCAGGGAGTCCACTATGAGGTTTAGTAGTGGAATCCAGGATATAGAATGCATGTAACATTAGCAGAGGTTAAGTAGACAGAGTCTGAAGAACAGCATTTGTACAAGTCCTGTTTAGCTTATTAGTTTGTCTTAGTTCCCCATACAAATGCATCCAAATATAATCAAAAGTCCCCCACAAAAAATTAAGATGTAGGACACATTATTTTGAACACAACATTCTGCTTTGTCTGATACCACTTTAAAACCAGTTTTTTTTCTTCGTGCATTCAGATGGGGTATTGCACCATGCTTACATTTGCTTTGGTGCACAATGTCTCTATCATGCACAAAATCCCTACACAGCTAGTCTACATGTAGTCCTAACTAGAATCCACTAGACCCATCAGTTCCCATGCAGATTGGGATAGGACCCGTAAACTCGGGATACCCACATTAGTAGACATACCAACCTTCAATCTAGCCAATCTTCACACTAGTGGACCTTTAGCTCTGCTGGACCCTGCTTATCTAAGTGAGGCAAAGTCCAACAGACCCACAAGACGTCATGTTTTCACTTTGATGTCATATTTGGTGTTTAATATTAAACTTCAGCACACAATTCACTTTGTGTCAGGAGGTGGTCACATCAGCATTTTATATGAATAAGTTAAGGATCCTTTTGAATCCAAAAGATCAGTCCTGATGGGAATTAAAAAAGATTGTCCTGGAATGAAAACCCCATAAGGGGTTTGATTCATGAATCTTGTGATTGCTACCAGCCTCGTTTCTTTCATAGCTACTGCAAATGTCACTGTATTTATATCCACTCAGACGTTACATCACTCACTATATCTGGGATGATCATTCTGTGCATGCCATTGTAACAACTATCAACAGAAACTACCTTTGCCTTGGAGTAAAACCTTAGTTTCAAACTACGTTGAGATTTGATTTTACCAGGAGTGATATAGGTTACAAATTCTTGACCCCACTGTAGGAAGCGATCTCATGGTATTGGATGATATTAGATGCACAACTTCCATGACATACACTAGCACTATTTACAATCAGTTGTCATATCTAGGATTGAGGAGTGTTAGGAAAAGGTATGTATATGACACAAATATTTGAAAATGGGGTTATTCTAGTGTGATACACACACCCTGGGAATACAAATATGCCACAAACTAGGCTGTCCGAAATGTTCAATAGAGGAGATAAAGGATGAAGGTGTAAAGTCTGTTGTTACAGTGTGAATGTACAAGCATCAGGGAGGCACCTCAGAGCTTTGAAAGATAAGTTTAAATTCATGAGAAAACTAGACCAGTTTAGAAAATTGAACATGTCAAGATAAAATAACACTTGATGATAAAAAAAAAAAAAAAACTATTGGCACAATGTAATCAAAGAGCAGCAATATTATTATTTTCAACTAGAGGCATACAACCCTGGGAGCGTGGTGGACTTTTGGCTAAGGCATTGGACTTGTGATCGAAGGGTTACTGGTTCAGTCCCTGCCGGGTTCATTACGTTGTACCCTTGGGCAAGATGCTCTCAACTGCCTCTCTCCAACCAGGTGTTAAATGGGTACCTGTGAGGTAACTTGTCATCCTGCAAGGAGCAGAACTTCAGCAACATGTGAGGGGAGGGATTGTTTCCACAACAAGATACCTGTGACCGGGGACATTTGTAAAGCACTCTGAGACCGTTGATTGGTGATATTGCACTATATAAAAACTAAATATCGTTATCGTTATAGTTACTGTAACCATTACCGTTATCATGATCATTATTATTATTATTACTTTTACTATAATAGTTCTGCCATATTTTGTAATTGCCCTAGTCACCTTGCCACTTGAGAGGAGACATGTGGGAGCTGAAGATCTGCAACCCCTCCACTCCACCCTCTTCCTCCACATGTAAGTTTTGTATTTTCTATAAATAAGGGTAAGTCTGTGTATGCATTACCTGATTAAATCATGAAGATTGTCTGGCACTGTATCATTACGTAGTGTTATTTCAGTCGGGTTCTTTTCAACTGTTATTGAAATTCTGGTAAAAATTTATATGTAGGTCTATATTTTAAGTGAATCACTAATCCTTGTTTGCTCACAGAGTACGAACTGCTGTAAATACTGTATAAAAACTTAGATGACGTTGAATCCCCCAACTATTACTCGTCCTTGACCTGGAGACTGCCCTCACTGCCTTTTCTACCATATGTTTGTACATGTAGTGTGCATAGATCTAGAACACTGACTTGTACATGCTGAACACATGTAAGGTGTACCCAATGGATGAACACCAACCTGCATTACTTAGTGTTCTGATGCAATATTGCATATTACAAATCAGGGCTCCCCTCCCCATAAATACTGGTTACATATCTGGGTTTGCTCAATCAATACATGGAATCAATGTATAGTCATTTAAAATTGTTAAAGCAATGGAAAATAACTCCTTGTTGTCTCCCTTGATATGAAATACTTGTGTTTTTACACATTATATGAGATGAGTGAGTTGAAAACTGGAAAATGTTGTTTCAACTATCTAGGTTGCAGCATCTGCTTGAAAATCATATTTAAATTACCTTTTGGTCTAATGAAGAAATTGTTTGAAGGATGCAACAACACCAGACATCAAATTAGCAGTTTGATTGACTTTCATACTCCACCCATAATTAAGATCTGACAACTCTTCCGGAGATGATTAAAAGGTAGGCTATCAAGTCTTTATCTTCTCACAAATTATTTCTACATGACACATTTTTACTCATTAGCATGACAGATTTAACAGATGTTATTCCCCTACCAGACCAATTACTGTCAAGGTCTAAATCACAAACAGCATTCATGAGAATAAAGGACATAAGAGCAACATACTGTGGTGTGGGCTGCTGCAGACAGATTTCACATGAGGGGTTTCCAGATTTTATACATTCCTTCCCATGTCTATCTAACATTCCTACTCAACTCTGATAATCTCTTTAGAACAAAGATCCTTGTGAACCTCAGTCTTGAATGTCTGATAAACAGCTTAATTTATGACCCATATCAAATCCAAATTCTAGCTTTTTAGTGATGACATATAATAGCCAACTAAAGATTCAATGATTCAATTAATCACTCATCCAGAACATGAATTCCATACGAGTTTACACATTCCAACATTGAAATAACTCCAGATAAGATGATAACATATCATAATTACGCCTCCACATTTTAAGTTCTTAGCTACAGTACCTCGTCAGATCCTGTGTTTAACTCATGATTCATGCACCCTTTCTACCTTATCTGCCAGACGATTTACTTGGAAATTACTCATTCATCTAATACTGATAACTTTTAAGATTTAAAACTCTTAGTTGAAGATTCAGAAGACTATCTCCACTTAAGCAACCAATGAAAATCAAAAGTAGTTAATCAAAATGTACATGCAAACAAAGGGACAACTACTGTAAACCAGACACCATCCGTTGGCAAGATAAATATATAAATGAATTCCATTCGATTTGGAGGATCCATGAAATCTATTATGCTTTGTTTGAGGCACATGTAGCCCAGGTCCAAATCTATTATTACGAGAGAAGTGTGTACAGAGGGTGTGTATTATCATCGGTTACATGTTTTAGCTTCATCGACAATCTCTATTCAAACATAAAGATGACAGTGTTGGGAGAATGAAGCCAGTACATCTTTCAGCTACTCTACAGTGTATGGATACCATCTGGTTCAAACATACACTTTATTGACATCCTGCCAAAGAAACATGAAATTCGCGTACTGTTAAATAAACATGTGACTGAAAGAGTTGATTTACTTAAAATAATGAAAAACTATGAAAAAGTATGCTCTTGTTTTGAAGCTACAAGGATACATACCATGTACAAGTCATCATTTTCAAAATTAAATGAAATTGAAGATAAACCTTCTGAAAAAAATCTTAAAGGTTTGCTTGCTATTATGGTACTGGGTGGTAATATTGTGTACAGGAGATTTGTGAAAAGTATGCTTTCCATACAGTATATGATGGTGTTCAAACCACTGTAGCACAAATGGTAAATCCTACCAATTGCAGTGTGGGTCACAACAAATATCACATCTGATGAGATGACAAAAATTGTCCTAAAATTAAAAAAAAAAAAAAATTAATATAAAGTATTTGTATTGTTCTTGATTTTATCTTGTCTTCAACATTAAAGATGTTTCACTGCCACAAATTATTCCCTGGGTAAATCTGATAAACAGTTTGTGGTTCCCAGTGAAACTGTTTTGCCAACTATCCAATCTGCAGTATGATGCCAGATTTAATATCAGTTGAAGTCTTTACAAAAAGTTAAGAAACAACTGACCCATCTTAAGGAATACACACTCATTCACTACATAATTCTCACCAAAATGCAGAGTACCTTTTATCTGCATTTAAAATAATACTGGCATTATAGTACCTACTAACATTCAAGAAACTATAATCAATCTAAAAATTCATGGCAATGGCCTTGCCAGGGCCCCACACTAATACAACTGTGGTCGACTGTTCCACTGAATGCAATACTCACATCTTAAACCTAAACTTTTTTTTTCATTTCATTTTTTCTTTGATTGTTATTGCCAAATATGGTGATGATCTGACTTATTCCCAGCAGGGTCAAAATGCAGCAGTATCAAACCCACAAAAGATGCTAAAACTTTTTGAGGTCCTTAGATTGACTTCCTCTCGTAACTTCTTCCTCTTCTATGCCATGCAGTTTCCCTTCAGAAACATTTCTGAATATAAATGAGATCACTTACAGGTCTGCATGATTGGAACGGCATGGATGATATTCATTCCTGTTAGCTGTAGTTTCAAAATCCCTCAAGCACACTCGAAACTACTCTACAGAAGGAGATTGAGGAGATCCTTAAGAGAATCAGCTCAAAAATAAGGAAGAAAATAGCTCAAAAATGAGAGGTTCTTTGTTTCATATTTGATATGGTGAACAAAAATGCAGGATGTACCAGAGAAGAACCATTTACTGTTATTACCATTCCTTCAACTTTTCTGTAGGCAACTGTTTTAATGTTACTGGTACATACTCTGCCTTATAGAGGTGATAACACATAGATGATACACAACTTACAACAGTCTCTATTTGATATTCATGTAAGATGGTAAGGAGAAACTGCAGGGTCTTTGATGTTTGAGCATAAATCCTTGGAATTATTAGATCAATTTTAATTAAGGAAGATTTGTGATGTTTACTGTAAAGGCTATATCAATGTCAATGAGTAGAGCAGTCTGCTTCAGAGCAATATAGACAGAATTTATTGAAACAAAAAAAAATTGAGATGCAATAAGAACCACACAAAATATTCAATGAAAAGACATGCTATACAGTATAGGCCTACTATCTTTTTCAAGTTGATACTGCCCATGAACTAATGATAAATTCTATTTTGGATGAGTCACTGAGCATTGGCAAAACTGATCATGTCAAAATAAAATCGCAAAAAGTTAAGATAAACTATTATGTTGTTCAGGTGGTATGACTCTCTTCAATACATACGCCCCAAACGAAGGCCCAATTGCAGGATTACATTTACAGAATAGGTTACCAATTAGTGCAGAACCTTTCTACTGCAGAACAAATACTGCAGCAATTACCAGCATTAATCCATAATGGGACAATCCCACAACAGCTCTGCATTTTTATGCCCAACCAAACCAAAGGCCACATGAGGTGGTATCACTAACAGTCCAAAAGTGATTGCTGCATGGGTCAGTTTGCTCAAATACATAAAAGTATAACTTTCCTTATAGTTTGTATAAAAGCCCCTGACTGGAAGGTTGCATAATTTTCATAATTAGTCAATCATCATTTCGGTGTTTTAGGTACAAAAGGTTGTCTGTTCAGGACAAAGGAGTGAGTGTGAAATATGATGGGGCATGAGATTGAAAGAGAATTTTTGTTTAGAACAAAACTCACAAAATAACTAATTTAGTTCTGAACAATTTGACTTTGAGACTAGGAAAGACTTCAGGACTAGGGAGGACACCCAACTACCACTGAGCTATCAACTTGCCAGGGACTTAAAGTGAGGGTTATATAGGAAGCAATGCGGATTGATGTAGATCGTCACACTTGGACTGAAACCTGTAACAGTAACCAACTTGAAAACATAAACTGTTATTAATGCAGCATAGGACAATTTAGACTTTTACCATTTCGGCTAGTTGTCTTGAATAATCAGAAGCAACAGAAAACAGTCTCCAAAATGATGCACTGTTAAACCCACAATATGAAGTCATATGAGTAAATTTTGAAGCCTTGTTCATCAAACATTACCCAACTCTGTTTACTCCCTCCCCCTAACTCCCTCCCCCCCCCCATGCACACGCACACTCAAGGACAAGTGTTCTAGTATTTGTTTTTGAAGCTACCTGCTACTCAAGTCATTTCTTCAGACTGCATGCACACACAATGTGCAGAAAATAAGGCACAATCACTGCTAAACACCAGCTAAGTGTAATCTGTACTGTAGATTCGACGAATCTTCAGCTTTATAACCATCAATTATTAAACAATCCTATCATTCCTACAACATGTACCTATGTAACACTGCAGCCAAATTGAAAGAAAACACAAGACTTCCAATACACACCAAGTAGGCCTACATTGTTTTTTAGCCTTTAACAGGCCTACAGTATCTCTCCATGCAACTACTTAATTACTAACCTGGCATAGTTTGCTTATAACTTATGGTTTTAATTCAGATAATTATACATAAAATGTTTTTATGTTTTAAGGATGCAAGTACAGTACACAACATAAATGAATTATACATGCACCTAACTGTTTAACCTTACCGAGTGCACCATGTTCCATAAAATTTACAATGAATCTGATATTACCAAAGAGCAACCAAGCATATGAAGTTAAGTCTACCAATAAACATTTTAAGGGCAATAGTACATTTGTGGAGGGGAATTTTTTTTTATATCTTTGAAAGCAAATCTTACAAGGATAGAGTAATAGGCAATTCAAAATAAGTTAGCTTGGTAACTTTATTTTTTTTAAGAAACAAGGTTCTGGCATAAGGAAATTCACTCTGGTAAAGTCTGTGAATAATTTATTCATGCACCCTGACTTCTGAATATTTAAATGATGCAACAGCCATAACTCTTGTAATGCTTACCATTTTGAGGAAGAAAAGCTATTAACAGGGTTTGCTGGTCAGCCTGAATGATTTAATTATGATAAAAGATGATTTCTGACTGATGCATGTTGAACCAATATAAATGCATTGCCAATACTGCCCTTTAATTTTGACTGTGCTTCCTGGGCATCATCTTAGAGGCCTCTTCCTTTTGCTATAAATTCGTCCTAATTACACACCTCAATCTGGTCTGTAGTGTTCAAGTCATGAAACAATTACTGGGGTTTATTTTTATTTAATGGATGTAAAATTCAACTCCTTTTCTCAAACATCAATTTTACATGTATTTTATTGTTAGTGATGGGAGCCAAGATGCTATGCGTAGGCACATGAATTATTGAATTTTCATCTTATATTTCAAGATTCTTGAGGCAATTTTGAGGAAAACCATTACAAGAACAAGCTGAACAGGTTGTAGACTCAAGCTGAAATGGCACTGCTGCACTACAAGTCTATAACATTTGGGAAATTTAAAAAAAAACACACATGCTGGCAACTTTTTATTCCTTGAATAGTCATTAAAAGGTTAAATCACTTTGCTTGTCACATAAACCACTCCTGGTTGAGCATGAATGATTTTTCACAGAATTAACCTTGATTCTGCATTACTTTACATTAAATGCATGCAACCTTGCTCTTTCCTCACTTCAAGGAGTCCCTAGCTGTAAAAGATAAATGTCCGTACAGACCACAGCTTTCAGATCAAAGTTAAGAGGTATGCAAATCACTGTAGACAATAAATGAACTTAGTTTAAGCCTGGACTATTGGTGATGGGAACCTGAACACTAATCTCTAAGTGCCTTTCATTGAAGCATAAACTCATAGTACAAGCTTAGGTTCCCTCTATGTTTATTATATATACATGTACAGCACACTCCATATTTAATGGTCCCCTCAGGAAGGAGATTAGAAATAGACACTTACTTTGAGCTTGTCGGCATTCTGTGTTCATATCTGATTGTATCATGCTGTACATACTTTCTGGGCCAATAAGCTGAAAACTGAAAGTTTTCTAACTTTCATTTCAAGGACACATCACTCCTCACCATATATTTATGCATGTTTCAAAGTCAATAATGAAACATCTATATTGTTCTTTTGTCATTCACAACTAATTTTATGGTCTACAACTGGAAAATCTCAAAATTGCTACTTTTTGGTAATTTGCACTTTCATTCTTTATTATTTGTTAGTAGGTCTCAACTATTCACAATTAACCTTAATTTACAATTTTTTGTAAAAAAAACCAGTTAAATGGAATGAAAGGAGAAAATTTTCAGGAATATCATGTAAACTTATAATTTTACGAACTTACTTTAAATAAATGATATGAAGAAATACAGCAATTACAGTAAAGGGTCCAAAAGATTATGTTAAGTTTTTCTGGTAGATTCTTAAAAGAATGGTCCAACCACAAATTTAGCTTTGATATGTTGGAGAATAAGTGAATCTAACCATTTTAGTAAAACTTCCATTCAATTTCCATACATGGTTCTTGAGATATTAGCAGGTGAAGTTGCCACATTTGTTACCAAAAGTGAACTTGAAACAAGCAGGAGTGATATCATCTCCTGACACTGATAAGGCATTTAATGTTTTTCTTTGAACATTACACCCAATTTAATACATCAACATCTAGTGCTGTCAGAATGTGAATGTATGAGGGGTATGAGAATTTTGCAACCTTCACATAACCAGTACTTAATAAGCTGACTTCCTATTGATTTCAAGGTCAAAACAACAGATTCAGTAACAAAGAAAACAAAAGGCTGTTCATCAATGTGAGGGAATGATGTTACTCCTGCTTGCCTTAAGTTCACTTTTGGTAGCAAATGGGGCAACTTCAACTGATAATATTTCAAGAACCACACATGGGAATTGAATGGAAGTTTCATCAGAATGGTTAGATTTACTTACAATCTTGAACATGTCAAAGCTAAATCTATGGCTGGACCATCCAAGACTTATTCTACATCCTTGCATGAACATCTGATCTTTTAACAAAACACCTTGACTTGCTTAAGACTGTACAATTTTTTTTAAGGTCCTATATCAGACAGTTTACAAATGCACTTTTTCTCATTCTCATCATACAAAGCCCCTAATGATGTGAAAAGAACCAAGGAGCAACCTTTTCAATATTTATTGAACAGTATTTATGGTGCAAACGCACATAACTTTCAAGTGAGCTATATAAAAAGCTTAGACCTCTGCCTTATTTTAACAAGCTGAAAGAGGTGACCTATGATGGTATGTAAGATAATGCAAAATGACACGAAACCAGCAGCTCTCCCTCAAGAGCTGAACCTTTCAAATCCCACTGGGATAAAGTTATTTCTTCGTTCCATCTCCCTGTCTCCCTAACAAGGAGTACTTTTAACATTTAAGTCACTCCAATATTGATTCTTATCGGTGGTGTGTCAGAGAGACTTCAAGGTACTCTTTGTATTTCATATTTTAGGCGTAAGGGCATGACAAAGTAAGATATGGGCTGGCCTCATCAGATGGGATAGCATCTCACCATAAAGAAGAAAGCAAAGATTTGATTAAGATCACTGCTCCTCTGGGACTGGTGAAATTTCTACCCAATTGGAAAGGTTTCATCTAAACCTTATGTTCGAATCAACTGTTGATAAATGCATGGGTGATATTTAGTTGCATTAAAGAGGCATTTTAAAGAGAGTAGGTAACATATGTGCCTCTCTGTGAATCCTGTAATACCTTTTGGGAATAAATCCACACTGGCTGATATGATATTTAATGATTAGCATTGGAGATGGAGAAATGAAATACATAGAAGGCAACTGTTTCCTTTATCTTGATTGTTCTTCAGCAAACATGGAGGTAATAAACCATGCAAGGCTGCTATTCTCAACATGAGGTTATGAAGGAGGTTCCCATTCCAAAATCCATAGATGTGTTCAATTCCCAAAGTATTCCAGAGATTATGCCATGGACGGCCTCTATGTAGAAACTGTGTCTACTGAGATGAATAATTATTTACGCTACAATGATACATCATAGATGACAGCCAGGTATTTTTTTACATCACCTAGTTCCAAAAAGTTCACACTATTCACCATTACACTACAGGAACCGCCAAAAAAATTATAAAGGCATCTTCCACAGGCATTGCACCAGGGGCAATCTTCTGATTGCATTTGCCTGGCAATTGTGTGAAACAGAGACGTGATTCTTCCTATGCCTATAAACAGGCTAGTAAGGTACAGTATATGCACTTGTTATGCTGCTAGTAGGCACATTTGCCTGAACACGTTCCCATGAGAATGTGTTTGTACTTGCCTCAATGGTTTTTGCATGTTCTGATACAGCTTTATGCAAAATTCCATACATGTACTCATGATTTTGTCATACCCACAACCCAAGATTCTGCACTCAATACTATAGTTTTGTTCATGACATCCTCCAAACATGTCATGGACATAACTCCATTTGTAAATCAAGATATTCTTTTTGAAGAGAGTTTTCCTCTAGGTCACAAAATGTGAGATATTTATGGAAGCACTGTCATAGAGTATTTTTGTTATAATGGATATCTTTCTTTTCCTTTAAATTTCATACTACTGGAATCCTTAAATATGCCTCCATGAAGATCTGGTATCACAAGCTGCTGTTAATTGTACACAACATATAAGGATACTCACACATTTCAAACAGTTATGTAAACATTATGAAGGAATACAAGAACAATACCTAAACAATTTGTTGAGATGACATCTCAGGTTTCCCATCATGCATAGCATTTCTGAGATCCATATGTGACATACTACAGAGATGGACTTTTCAATGCTTCATACTTTTGAAAACTTTTCTGCATTTTTGAAAAGATTTACTGTAAGTTAATTACCATAGCAGGCAGAGGAATTTTTCACTTTTTGTGACAAAATTGGTAGCAGTATCTCACTTATGCTCAGGAATTTGAAACTGCAGCTCAACAAAACAAGTAAGAGGACAAATGGGATGATATCTGTCTGAGTTCATTGGAACTTGGGGCTACCTTACACAAACACACTCCTTTTACTAGTTACTTGATAGAATGGTAAATCAGTTTTTTTTTTTTTTGTTGATTCCATCACAGCCATTCCCTAGATTCATTGGCAAAGCTACTTACTCTCTGTCAATCAATGGTTTTAATGACCGAGACTACAAAAAAACCAGAATGTAAAAATGTATTGAGGTTTTGATGAATTCATTACACATGACAATTGCTTGCCATTAGATATTGTGTAAACAATCTCTGGTGACCTC
>JAAAJZ020448458.1:0-11919 GCA_010015985.2 Actinopyga echinites
GAGTCCCGTAGACCACGGTTCCTGGAGCGGTTTTTATGCTGGTTTTGTCTGAGTATGTTGGTTGGTTGGTTGGTCTTGTTGTTGGGGGGTGGGGGGTGTGGGGCGGGGGGGGGGGCTTTTTACCTGGAAGTGGAAGTACTGTACACCACTTAGACTGGTCTAGATACAACCCTCCCTTCCACACCTTACACAATCTGTTTGGTAATATACACAAGTTACTTTGCAGTCAAGTCTAACAGACTGTAAAATCTCATAAAATGGAACTGAAGAGCAAATAACGAAAAAAATTAAGTTCTTCTAAAAGAATAACAATTCAAAATGGTATAAATCCTTCCCAAAAGCATTTGATGTGTTTTATGGACAGGGAAACAAAAATATAAAACAAGCCAGTTTTAAAACCAGTTCACCACATCAAAATCTGGTGTGATTGTTTTCCCAAAAAGCAAGCATAGCTGTAAGTTGTAAAAGGTAGGGCCGACCAAAGATTAATGTTGATAGGTAAACACACAGTGGAAATACAAAGCAATATCACCTCTAGCACAATATGTTTGAATTGTCAATTTTTTAGATTATACGACAATTTTGCCAGACCAAACACTCAATATTCAATACTCAAGGTCTTTCAAGATCATGCACAAATTCAAGTTTTTCCCATTTTCCATACTGTTTGCAGTGTTCTCCACAGGTCCAAATTTTGTCTGGGCACTGTCTTTGATCTGGCAGATGACACTGATTGCCGTCAACAACTAGTGGAGAACACGGTGTTTGGAAATCACACTTAGATGAACGACTATGTCCTCAGCTTTCACATAATGTGGGAAACGTTTCAAGAGTCTGTGACGACACTGAGGTGCTGATCCCATCTGCACAACTCAACAGGGTATTCAATTATGGACAAAAGTTGTCACAGAAGAATCAATCTGAAAACGAATGCAACTGTTCAGGTGAACTGTAGTTTAAAGAACCCTGATTATACACTTACAAGGCTACTGTCACTCTTGAATGACTCTAAAGCTCACTTGACTCTCAGGGAAACTCAAAAGAAACTCTCTCCTATCTTCACCTCCTCCCCTTCCCCTCCTTCTTGCCTCAAAAGCAACCTGTGGAATTTGAAAGACTACCCAAACCCAAGAACCTACTAACCTCCATGACTAAACCATTTCTTCCAAACATGCAAGTCGAGACATTTTATGTCAAAACATGTGTCTAAAGCCTATAGTATTTATTTTGTGTTTACACAAATGTCACCAATTTTAGGAATTCCAATTGGAAGGATTGTTTTGTGTGTATCTGTGTGTTTCAAATAACAACATGGTAAGGTATACTCCTATCCATATTTTTGAAAAGCCCTTAAGGTAATCTTCCAGTGAAGAAAAAAAGATGAAACTCCTCACAAATGAATCCTACAAACTGTAGGGACTCACACGAGGCCAGAATCACTGCATCTGCAGTCAGCTAGAAGTAAGATGCCCCTGCAATAGATTCATACCATGAGCTGTCCAGATGGCTCTTTTAAACAGTAAGTGTCACCACTGGCTGTGGAAACTAAGGACAAGTGTACTCTTGTACAATCGCACTGATTCAAAAACATTCAAAAAATTGTACAGCAATACAAGACAAATGCCTTGGATATAGCAATCACCAATGCCAGATTATGAGCTATGAATTAACTGATGTGATCATTTTCACTCTCCTGCAATGTGGAAGTACAGTCAAAGTCCAAAAAGATGGCCACCACCTCCGATACTAGGCAATAAGCATGTAAAAGAGTTTAAAAGAGTTACTCCTTTACTGTAAACAGAAGTGCCTTTCCTACAAGTTAGGCCTTTTCTACACAAAATCCAGAATTACTTTATTTTGTTGCTTTTTGAAAGTATCTAATGCTTCTGCATATTTACAGCACTATTTGAAAGACAAACTGTCTCATTTTCAACTCCACTCTGACTGCACTTCATGTAAACAAAAACATGAATTCACTTCTGTATAGTATCAAAACTTTTAATTATTTGCTCTGACTTAAGGTTTAAGATTGAAAGATATTTCAGCATCTTTACTTTAACTGAAGTGAGAAATATTCTTTTCTGGAATGCTAAAGACCAACTGTACAACAAGAAATCCCTGCTATTCTTTAATGATCCCTTTCATTCAATTTTCCCTCTGTCCAAAAACTGTCTGAAACTTCTTTTCACAACTGAATTTTTCTCCAAATTTAAATCTAGATGACTGCTACAGCAATAATGTTATCTGACATCACACACAATATTTGATGGTTAAGCATTTAACTACATTTTTTTCAGTTCTAACATTAACCAACCAAATTATGACAGACTGAATAACTTTCAAAATGCTACAGTATAAGAACAAAGTCTAACAACTGGTTCTAGAGACTATGAAATCGACCCTGACCTCTGACCTTTGAAGTGTAGACCAAGCGTGAAAGGGGAGATACATTCAAGGATTATGGAATGAAAGAGGAAATATAGAGAAGGAGTGCTGACCATGTGCGCTTCAGCCTTTTTTCTAAAATCCAACTGCTCAACCAAGCGAGATTCAACACTGACCCGGGTTTTCATCTCCGACTCACGGGCTTCCTCTTTCTCGCCTAGCTCTTTTGTAAGCAAAGCAAGCTGATCTTCCAACTCCTGAATTTTAGAATCTTGTTCTTCTGAGTGTTGAACCTGATTCTATTAATAAAAGTAACAAAAGAATAGAAAAGCATCTGAAAATAATAGAACATCAAGATATCCATCCCAGGTAAAAAAAACTGATGATATCTGATGAAATATCATACACACATGGCTTTCAATATGTGACTAAAACTTCAACTTGGCATTCACGTTTTAAGCAAAAACGATTTCACTCCTTACTCATCCTCTCACTTCTTCCAAGTATCTCCTCTCCCCTCCTCCTCTCCCACCGACATTACCTTGTATGGACACAGGCGATACTCATGCTTGCCTACAGTACAAAATCAATTATTTAACAGAAGCAACCACATATTATATGAAGTTGGAATCTTTCCAATGTTCACTGCCATTTCTGATGAGAAACCCACAGGATGCTTCTGGAATCTGAGTGACAAACCCACCTAACAATGACCTGGCCAGGAAGCGAACCCCAAGCTCATAGATTGCTAAGCCTCAGCACATCAAATGCTACAACCTTGTGTGACATGACTCCTCATATGCATGCCTAAATTCCTTCCATGTGATTCCCAAACCACCCACATTTCATAGGATTTGGTCCTTTACCCCACTTCACATGAAATAACCACACAGATCTTCTATCACATGTTGCACAATGCACTATGGGATGGAGAACACATGTTTAAATATACTCAATCCTTTTTATCACTCAGACTATGACAAACGATGAAATTCTTCTGCCTAGCATTATTCTCCATAAGGGGTGTTAAAGGAGCAGCAAGCGCCCTGGTAAAACTGCCAGTCCCAGAAGATATAACTATCACCCTACAAGACATCTCACCCCATAAGAGTATCCACCCCTCTTAAAAATGTCTACCTATCCAATTCAGTCCAATTCACCTTTACTTCAAACAAAAAAGAATACAAAGAATTTACATTTCCAGTAATATGTTCATGCAACAGACACAATACATCATGATAAATCACTACATGATTAATTTACTTACTCAAAGAAACCACTAAAAGTAAGTGGAATATGAATCTTCTTTACACAGAAAGAGACAACAACATGGCAAAGAAAGGAGCATTTGTCAAAAATGTATGTGATGAAAACCCCCTGCCTGAAACCCCTCCAGCAATTGCAAACAACATGCACAAGGTTGCCAAACCACCTCTTCTCCCCTCCCCCTCCCCAACCACCAGAAACTTGATTGTCCATGGCCTACTTTTATTACTGAACCTACTATGACCATCTTAACCTCTTACCTGCTCTACTTTAATTTTGAGTTCATTCCTTTCTTCCTCCAGGGATGCAATTTCTTCATCCCTCACGTGCAGCATCTTTTTCAACTCATCCTTCTCTTCTGCCAAATTATTTTGCTGATTTTCAAGGGTCTTTATTTCATCTTCTAAACTCCCTGTACAGCAAAAACAAAATTTTTTAGACCCTGTTAAGTCATAATTTCCAAAACAGCTGCATAGAATAGTTCAAACTCATTGGATTGCAAGTTGCATCAAGAACTCTTACATTTCACTTTACGGTGATGCCATAAGGTGAGTTTACAATCCTTTTCCTTAATGAAATGCCTTTGGTGGGATCAAGGAAATTTTTGCCGAAATCGAAACTTGATTAATAAAAATTTGAATGACGACTTCTCTTCAAAAAAATGATCAGAAGTAGTAAGCATATTAAAACAAAATTTTAGTAACTGAATGATCAAGATATCATCATTGCTTGTCATGAGCATAATATAAATCTAAACAAGGCATGCTTAACATGGATTAGAATGCCAACTCAAGGGTGACTTGAGACATGGCAGTATCTATGTACTTTATACTAGGGCACTGGGCACTTCTGCTGAAAATTTCTTACCACAAGTGCACTTGAAGAACAGCTAAGTTACCCCAAAAAGGAGCAAATTTTCTGCCTAAAAGGGGGGTCAGTGGCCTCCCAGCCCTTCTGCCCGTTCCCCTTCTCATATGCTTCAGAGATAAAGCAACAACAGGTACAATTAGATTGGTTATCAACTTAGGCTGATGTAAAGTTCAAGTGTATTCATTATAGAAACACTTAAACTGCAGCAATTTAAACTATTGTTCATTCCTTTAGAAAAGGTGCCCAGCCTGTGGCATGTGTACCACTGGTAGTACTGTACATTTGGGCTTTCTTGGAATTGAGTACACTGTGTGGTACACAATGTGCTGCTTCTTTACTTTGCTTCTCCGGTTTTGCATAATCAATAAATGTGGCGCTGCACCGAAGGCACTAGACAACTGGCTTTTGAGCACATCATGAAGCCTGTATGTACAGTTTGCCTAAAACATATATATTCATGTATATTCATTGCTTCTCTGAAATACTGAAAACATTTTATTTTGATGGCGTCATAAAAATGTTGATGAAAACTGGTAAAATCTAATAAAATTAGGATTGATTAACATGACACTGTTCATGTCCATGTATTTTAGACCAAAAGACATACTGTACTTTAGAAACCGTATGTATGTAAGGAAGTTTTGTCACAGAATTTCTTTGCCATGTTTCAGCTAGATGGCAGTACCCATGTCTGCATCTTGGTACATAATCTGCCATTTATACACAGTCAGAATTCTAGTGCCTTTGGCGCTCTGCATACAATTCATTAAGCACAATAGTTTTTAATATCCAAAAAGCAGTTCTATAGAGTGTACTGAGTGGTAAGCCAGTTGTTAGTGTGTGGAGTAAAATGACAATTTTTTTTTTTATCCACACTATCATGTCTTCAATAAATATGGGGATAAAGCACCAATCAAAAAGGTTTGTGACTAGAGTATGAAAGTCATTATTTCTCTTCTTGTTCAGAAAAGACAGCATAATGAACATACTGCAGTTGTGAATTGCCTGTACTGTTTGACTCAGCATTGTAATATATGTATCAAAACCAAACATACATCTAGGTAGACACTGGTTCAGAGACACCTGTTAGAGCATGAAAATGGCAACTGGCACTCCAGTAGCAAAATGTTACGAACCCAAGCTCGGGATAAAATGTTGAGGCTTAAAACTGATAACCCCACATCTTGCACCTAATTGCCATTAATAGTTCTAATGCTTAAGAGATTATCTTAATAAGAGAGCACATGGTGGACAATTGGCTATCATGTAATTACCTTTTAACAATTACACTGAATATTAAATATTAATTAATGGCCATTCAGATATTGATTTTTTTTTTCTAGAGAGTTTATCAGTAATTTTCTAACCCTGCTTGGCAACAGATTCTTCAAAGTCCACCAGCTTGAGCTGAAGGTTTCCCTTCTCTTCCTCAAGCTCTGCGACTCGATTCTTCAATACGCTGACTTCGTCTGCCAATGAATCCACCTGAAAAAAAATTTTACAAAAATGGCATTGAATTATTGAAACTCAGTAGCTGGGAGAACTGTCTTCCAGTCCCTGGTCCAGTCGTACTTAGCTGGGCTCTTTATCCATGGTCTGTGCTTTTTCTGTCTGAAAATGACTTTCCTAGTTAAGAAGAATCCAAATTTGAGGAAAACATTGAACTGAGAGCACATGATGACATGATGTTGTAATTAGTACAATCCCAAATATGCTTTTCCTACATTGTGCTGCATGGGTTAGCATCGTGACGCATTGAGTCTGAAAACTAGAAAGTAGTCCTAACGTGCATTTGAATGGCGTTTTATTTCATCGTCTGAAGTGAATAAGCTTGTAATTATTTTCTCATACAAGTAAAAAGAAATGTTATGAAAGTGTGCATCTTCTACTCAAAGGAAGATAACTACCTTCATAGCAAACATTAAAGTCCCGTTCCATATTAAAGAGTTAAATTAATCTTAAGTTTGATTTACCATGCAAAAGTACAGGTAGTATTCAAATCAAACTTAGTATTGATTATAACTCTTTTATATAAAACAGAGCCCAGGGTTCATTTCTCTAGTGACCATTTTTTTTTTTTTTTTCAATAATAAAAGTTATTTGTCGGTTATTTTTGGAACTTCAGGAGTATCTTTATGTCATCCCTACGCGTCACGTGGTCTAGTAAAGACATTGCTGCTTTTTGTTTTTTTTCATGCTCAAGATATTTGTGCAGCATAAGAAATAGTTTTTCTTGCTGTTTGGCTTCTTATAATGTAAAGATTCATGCAAAGAGTAAAATATTGCCACAGGAACGGGATGTACATGTATTAGATCAGTATTTAAAAAGAGGTTTTAATACCAGAGTGTGTAATAGTATGGCATGTCCTATACATCATGAAACAAGCTTGGAAGGATTGAAGTGCCTTTGAAAATTTGTAGCAGTACATAAGTGGTTGAGGAGAAAATGAATTGCATTTTACACGATGAAATAGTGACATCTTGTGTAGGATGAATTTACAGATGTTTTTTTTTTTTTGTTAGTCTCAATCAGGCCAAGACAAATTCAAGTTCATGGTGGACACAATCTGCAGAGTTCAACAAATGATTCAGTGTTCTAAACTCTGTTGTTGGAAAAGTCGATTCTGAAACTGGTGTGAGATATGCCAGCAATGCCCTGTTTTCTTTCCACTACCATCCACTTGAATAGTTAAATCTATTTTTCCAGTTGGTTCTGGGGCCCGTTCCAAAAAGAGTTACGCACAATCTTAAGTATGATTTACTGTTGACTTAGGTACCGGAAATCATACTTAAGATTGTGTGTAACTCTTTGTGGAACAGGCCCCCTGGTCTTTTGCTGTGAAATTCATTGCAAGTGGAACGGCTTTTTGATTCACATAAGATGGGACCTGGGCTATAGTGTGACCAGTGGGACTATTTTACCCCTGGACAACATCCCCAGGACAATTCCCACCCGGACAATTCCCAACCCAGACAGTTTCCACCCTGGACAACTGCCCCTGACAGAGTCCCTCAGAGAGAGGGTTAGGGTTAAATTTAGGATGGGTGGGAATTACGTGAAGAAACTTGTCTGGGTTGGGAATTGTCCTGGAACTGGGCTATAGTGTAGTCAGGAGTCTTCAGTTTCAACTTCCGTACCTCAAGTCCTTAACAAATCTGTACGTAACATGTTTCTGAAATTTTTATAAAATTTCATGGAGTGTTTTGACAGTTTTTGTGTCATCAAAAAGGCCACTTTTATAGGTGGTAATTTTATAAAGGGGATTAAGGTGATAAAGTCCTTTGCAGATCAAGCTACTGCTAGATGATTCAATATTCATCTGCTGCTTAAATGATTACAGTACAGTACATTTCCTTCAAGCTGAGGTAATTTTGTTATAACACCATATGTATTAAACATCTAAGCTTTATAGGAAATGGTTTTCAGTTTTATGACAAATGCTCAGGAGAAAGTTTCATTGATAACTCTGAATTTTTAATTCAAGTGATATAAAACTTAAATGAAAGTGTCAAACAGTCATTCACAGGGTAGATGGTTGTTTTCTTCTCTGTAATTTGAAAAGTGAGCCTCCCGGTACAAATGGCCTGCTTTGTGCACTGTTTCAGATCAGTTTTGAATAACAAAGGTATTATGAGAGATGTGATCCTGATGTCACTGTATTTTGCAGATTTTCTCAGTCTCAATCAGTCTGATTGTAAGGTTTCTCATTGAGCATCATAGAGCATATATTTAAATGCTCTCCTTGAAAGACTATGATAATGAAGGATTTTCCCTGTTGCATATACGGTAGGTCTAGGGTTACTTTACAGGTCAAAGGCACTGTTTAAGTGTGATATGTGACTTAGTTGCTGATAATGTTAGAAGGATGCAAAAGACAGTTATATATCATTATTAATTCAAAATCTCAGAAAGTGTTGTATTCATCTTGAAAGAGAATGGTACTGGAAAATAGAGCTTTTCTGTAAGGTTCTTGTCTGTCATGAGAGATGCCTAGTTTTCTTTTTCCTTTGTTGTTACTACAAATAATGTGGAAATGAATCGAGTAAATTTCTGGAAAATGTGCTTTACTGTCAAAACTGGTAGCTACATTGCCATTTTACTCCATTCAGTCTGATTCTTTCATGAATGTTGTGGCAGAGTTGTTAAGTCACATTTTCAACAAATTGTTGTTACTCTACTAATTTTCAGCCATGTGCATGATTTCTGCCATTTCAATTCTTCTATTAAAGAAAACAAGCAGAATCACAGGTGAATTGATAAACCTAGGTTATTCACAGGTGTTCCTATGTTGCAGAGGCATTACACTAATTATTATCTATATAATGTTATTAAACTGAAGTATTTTGTAAGGCCAAGGTTCAGACTTTATGAGCATCCATCCATTATGTGTGACTTGTAGATACTTTTTTGAAAACTGCATGGCATGATACATAATCATTAGTGTGGCCAGCTGGTGATACTGTTGCACTTATTAATTGAGAAAATGGCCAACAAATTATTCACTTTTTAAAAATATTCTATTTTTGATTCCAACTTTCTAATTTTTGTCTCCTTATATCTTTGGGCATATCTGTAGATTTCACTCATAAAGACAGAATGTCTGAAAGTATTGTCCTCAATTATATGGATACATTTATCTTTTTTGAAAGTATTTTATATTATTTTACCATAGATTATTTCTTTTTTGGTGATTTTCCTTGTTTAACGGACATGCTTTGATAAAAGTGACATGTGTTTAAAGTGACAATTTATGCTTACATAGCAAGAAGCAGTTTGAGGAGACGGTATCAGTTAAGTGAAATGTGTCTTTTCAATGAGTCTTAAGCTGACCACTTAATTTGTAAAAAAAAATACACAGAAAATCCATTATTCCATGGCAAATACTCCTTTATTTGTTTGTATGTGGAAGGGAGACAGTTCTTGTTTTCCCTTAGAGATATTTCCATTGTTATAGAAGTATATCCTCCAGAAACCTATCCAGTAGGAGACAGCAGTAGTTGGAAGAAAGTTTGTGAAAAAAAAGATCAAAAACCTGAAATGAGAGTGTCACAGGTTGCAGAGTTCCATCAAAATGTTGTAAAATACTTGTGCTGTTCTTATCACAAGTGGTCAAGCGTCTTAGGATGACCTCCCCACCCCTCCCCCAAACTTGTCAGTGTTTGAGGAACATGTTTGGATACTAGCTATAAGTAAATAACCTGCATGCATTTGTTCATTTGTGTGCTCTTTGTGCAACCCTGCAGTAACTTCATAAAATGTACTAAATATGATGGGAGAAGGAGCCTTTTGAATTAACATTAAAAGATTTTGCGAGTACTTTCCCATAAAAGTGCTACTAACTGGCCTGACAAGACATGTTTATACAAAGCGCTCCGGGGGCGCTGCTCCCTAGACCCCGCTGGGACATTGCCCCTGAACCCTACTGGGGGCCCTAAGGCAAGCCCCTGGACCTAAACCCAAAGTGGCTGGTTTGCTCGCATGGAGCCCGGCACTAAAAGTTGTCTAGCTACAACCCTGGTCATGAGACTTAAAAAATAAATGCAAATGTTCTACCCATCTAACAATACCTTTACACCACATATAAAGCAAATTCAACACAACGTAACAAAGATGTAAGCATTAGATGGAATATTACAATATTACATTAAGCCCTGCCCACTCATAAATATGCAGGAGATCAAAAATCCTGTCACACCATGAAAGTAGCATTACCCAAGGAACACAATGACCAGCTTTCATGAACATCAGAAGAAAGATAAATCAAATGCAAGTATGCCTGTTGGACATGTATATTTCAATCATGAATGGGAAGAATGCCATTTATATTAGCAGACAAGCATCAATTTCAACCAAAGATCATTGTTTACAACCAATCTGCTTATTCTATTACATGGAAGGAAAATCAATTTTGGCAAAATTGTAACATACCCCCACCCCACCCCATTACAAGTTTGCACTATGATGTTCTAATGGCAGCTGTAGTAGCATTTACTTTCTCAAAGGTTTAACCAGTTAACTGCGGTATTAAAATATTTTAACTTCTATCCCACTGGGGAATTAATTTTCGTGAAAAAAACTCCATATCCGAATCAATTAAACACTGCAAAGCCACTTCAAAGCTTCTGTAGACAATTGTTTCTTCTTTGGTGTAGACGCAGTCATTGTAGCATTGATTTCAGAAAGAAAACACCCTACGAGGTCCTTAACTGTGAGATATTGTAAATGGCGCGGCACAATACAAGAATACTTCTGGGTTCTACAATCTTTCGAGGGTGTATTGTTGATTGGCTGGTCGTTTTGTGACATAGTTCGTTGCATATATTACAAGACGGATATATCGGTCATATGCCGTACTGTGCATTCCGCCATGACGGATATATCCTTCATACGCAGTTAACTGGTTAAAAAGTGAAGTCATTTCCAGACAATCTTTGCAACAAGTAAGCAGCATCGTAACTTGCTATCATAGGCTATGAGAACCTAACAGACTATCCTAAAGGAACACTGCAGCACCAAAAATCAAGTTTAGAAATTTTACTCACAGAATGCCACCCATTTTACAGTTTTGCCTCTCTAGAAGACTGAAATATTTTGCTATACTTAAGCGTTCATTGCACTATGCACAACTTGTACACAATAATTCATACATGTATGTACATTCATTGGAAGAATATCAATGCAATGGTAGGTTTGCTTCATGGGAGAGCTTTCAAACAACAGTTTCGTGTGAGTTCGAGTCAGAATGATTCTTGTACAAATACCCTGGAATGATACACAAATGTTGTGAAGAAAATCCATTGCTGATTTATTGATTTCAGTGGTGGGAGGGCATTCAATATGTAAAAAGAAATATAAAAGTTACAAATTGGAACTCTTCTAGAGTATTTGAAAGACTCAAAATTCTAGCTGGGTGCATGTACTACCTGTAACATGAAGTAAACAGGTTTTACAGCTATACAGGTCAAACCACCAGCTCTTCGAAGCATTCACAGTGTCATGTAACATAGTCGGTACACTTTTAATGCCATTCAACTTAACTGATAGCCGCCATTTTGTTGACGGATTGCAACAGTATGGTGCAAATACCTCATTTGCATTTTTATCAGACTTCTGCACATGGCCCTCTAGTTCCATCTGATTTCCCTTACCTCCTTCTGACTGGATCATTTAGCTAACGTCATCACTTTTAGCCAATCAGAGCATCGTCCGATATCCCATAGTTTCCTTTCCCCAATCAGAGCGCCGGAGCTTTCTCGCAAGCTTCGACACTCGTGTTGTTGACATCTCAGAGGAAATATGTAGTCAACGTGTATATAGCTGATCATCATTTATATATTTTTTCCGGCCAATTAATTATACGTGATTTGTTGGAAACTGGAATCATCGAATAAATCATC
>JAAAJZ020449557.1:0-11908 GCA_010015985.2 Actinopyga echinites
TTTTGATTTTGGTGGAGGTCAAAGGTCATCTGAGGTCACCAGAGATTGTTTACACAATATCTAATGGCAAGCAATTATCGTGTGGAATGAATTCATCGAAACCTCAATGCATTTTTGCATTCTGGTTATTCAATGAATTTGAAAATTTAGTATTTAATATTTTCATAACACAGGCTAAAAATGAAGTGTTTGTGCCTTTTCTTTTCCTAGGGTTTCCGTGAAAATCTCTACGCAGTGCTTTGTTTAGCTGAGAACGCAGTTGGTCCACATGCCACAAGGCCAGATGATATACACACTTTGTACTCAGGAAGGTAAAAGATAAACATACTAATAGTCAAAGGAGGAGGGGGGAAACGGTGGTTTTTGTTACCTCAAAATGGCTATATGGGAGATCACTTTCCTGATGTTACTACACAGTGATTTGTCTAGTGCATGAAATGCAGAAATATGTCAACCTTTTTATAAAGGTGGCTTATGATGTGATACGTAGTACTCCCTCAGAGTTGATTCTAATCTTAAACTTATCAAGTTCCCTTGTGGTAAAACATTATCTTGTGAATTTTCTGTTGGACATCTTGTTGAAGGGAGATTGCATACTAAGGAAGGATGGTTACATTTTTATCACTAGATGCGAACTTTAAAATATTTCTTATTTTTGTTTTTTTTTTGTAAAAAGTTTTAACTTTAACCTCCCATCGACTAAATCTGTAGTGCCTTATCTTACAAAATTCTCTTTCTTTCTGTTCCTTCACAGAACTGTTGAAATCAACAACACAGATGCTGAAGGTCGTCTTGTCTTAGGTGATGGTGTAAGTTACTTGTTTTCATTGACAATATCAGGTTTTAGGGGACAGGAAAAGAGATTAATTCTGCCATCAGGTCACTGAGGTAAATGTCATAGAAATCCATTTTTGTTGGAAAGTGTCAGAGTACTGTTGACAAAGTAACTTTCTCAATTATGAGCTTCACCCCTTTTGACACGCTCTCTAATGTTTTTATCGTATTCATCATGTTCATGAACATTCATACAGCATACACCGTACACATGTTTATCTAAACTAAAGTTGATTCAAAGCCAAAATAGAAATAGCTTTGTGATCAGTTTTGTTACTTCATAAAGTCAGAAAATGACATTTGTAGTAATTTCAAGAGAATATTAAGTATTAAATTAGTATAGAATAGATTTCTAGATAAAGATTATTTTGTGGGGTTGATTCTTGGGTATTCCTAACAATAGGCCTATGGAATTGACTCATCCTGAACCACTCACAAGAAGATAAATTTGTTGCTTCCTCACTATGTGGTATGGATTCATTTATGAGCAAAAGTGGAAATTTTTTTTTTTCCATCAGGGCCTTTTTTAGACTTCACTGAAAAAATTACCACCCTTAATGAAAATTGAAGGGTTTTCATTGTACTTTTGGGGGGGGGGGGGGGGGTTTGGTTTACTTCAGCTACTGTCCCAACCGCTTTTTCAGCTCTGGTCATGAGTAAATCTTACAGTGATGCTAGATATGAGTCATGCCTTTCATATTAGATTGTGATGTTTAATGTCATGATGGACCATTTTGTTTGTGACAGGTTTCATATGCAGCTAAGGATCTGAAGGCTGATATTATAGTGGACCTGGCCACCCTGACAGGGGCCCAGGGAATATCCACTGGCAGGTATCATGCTGCTGTATTGTGCAACAAAGAAGACTGGGAGCAAGCATGTGTTACTGCAGGTAAGATGAAGTCAAGCAAACTGACCCACTTATGTCAGACATTGCTTAGCAATGCTTGAGATAATAGGCTGATTACCCCAGGTTTTGTGCTTTCAGTTTAAATGTTGTGTATGCTTTTGGTGCACTTATTAAGTGACACTTTCTCTGTTAGTTTAGTTTAGTTCAGTTCTGTTTCATTTAGTTGAGTTGAGAAAAGGAATCAGGAAAGGATGATTATCCACATCAAGAAAACGAAAAAGGAATCACTAAAAATTAAAGACAGAATCAGCCCGAAATCCTGCTACACTCTCTAAAGAACTGTCTCCTTCATATTTGAACCCATTGGTTGTGTTGTTAGCCCACTTGACAGTTGAATTGTACATGTCACCTTCATTGAATCACTTTATCTTGTTATTATTCCAGGTCGCAACAGCGGTGATTTAGTGTTTCCAATAGTCTTTTGTCCAGAACTTCACTTTAGTGAGTTTGCCAGTGCTGTGGCAGATATGAAAAATTCTGTTGCGGTAAGTTTTGCATATAATGGGAGAGAAGTTATTTTCTAGGTGTATTATTATTTAGTCAGGTCGACATGCATTAGTACAACAAGTTTGATTGCAGGAGTAGGATTTGTGCTTGGAAGTACAGGGTAGAATCTTAATCGAACGTAGTGGAATGATCACTTTAATGCCATGTAAAATCAGTCAGTACTACTGACTTATAAGAGCTGTTGAAAAAAAAAAATGGAACATTTTTATAGCTAGAAAGACAGAAATTTTCTTCAGGTAGGAGAGATTTCTTATTTTAGGAACAGGATACTGCCACAATGTGTAATTGTCTTAAGAGAATTATGATTTTATACAAAAGGGGGGGGGACAGGAGCTTTGTTTGTCTTTAATATGAGGGCATGTGACATGTCCAAAAATTATGTTGGTCTACTTCTATCAAAGTATGTGTGATATCAGAAGTTAAAGTATTTTCCAAATGGAAAAATGTTGTGCAATTTGCATAAGTTATATATGAAATATTTGAAGGGAAGGGAGAAGTCTAGCCATTTGTCATATATATGTTCAGATTTGTTCAGTGCGCACAACTGCAAAAGAAAATGACAGTAAATTGTGTAGTTTACATTGTACTACAGTACATCATGTATGCTGGTTGCGGAGCGAGCTCCCATAAAGCTATATTATATCAGGAACCCCATAGCTTTGGAAGCATGCAGGTATGCAAGAAGTGAAAACATGTATATAGGATGGATATTTTGGAAAATACCAGAATTTCAGTATATTAGTAGAGAGTACCTGTAAGCCCATACATTTGATTAAAGCATGGTAGCTATGGAAAAAGTACTGTAATGTATGTGATTACTATCAGAGTATCCTTGTACCATATTTTTATCCAAGGTAGTGCTCCAAGCAATTACAGAGCTGTCATGAATTGAGTTGATCTTTAAAAGAATGTCGAAATGAGAAACAGTGTGCATTTAATAATTAAACAATAAACAGCATGTGACAAGCATACTAGTCGTCTCTTTAACTCCAATTAGAGAGTGTGATGAGCATACTCATCTTATAATGTGTCACATAATGTCACATAACACCTGATCAAGATACGTCAGAGACTCAGTAGTCCAAAACCAATGATGGTGAAATGACAGTCCTTCTCAAACCCACATTTCCAGTGAAAAGTTAAAATGATCAATAAAGTGATTTTTGCAAAAGGTACTTCTTCTGCAGTTAACTTGTTAAGAATGTTAATGTTGATAAATGTGTTGAATACATAATGATAAACCACTTCACCTCTGTTTACTACACCTACAGGATCGAAGCAATGCTCAGAGTTCATGTGCTGGTCTCTTTATCTTTTCACATCTGGGGTTTGAATTTCCTGGTGTTTGGATTCACTTTGATATAGCAGCACCTTGCTACACTGTAAGTTCTAGTAAAATGTTAATTGCTACTGTTTTACCATGGTACACTTTGCATACCATACTCGAAGTCTCTTATGGAGTACTTTCGACGTTCCGTCAGATTTGGGACCGTTGGAAATATTTCATAATCTGTTATGTTTTTTCTGCAAACACTTTTCATGGCACAAGAAATTTGGAAATATTGTTCAATGCAAAACTTTACATACATCACATGAAATCATAAATTCGATCCAATTGGAAAAGTAAAGAAACAAAAATATAAAAAAAGAGTGTGTGGGAAAGTTTTGTGTTGCATCACTTGTTCACATTTCATGCACAGGGAGGACCCCTGACCCATATGTTTATTTCGTTTTTCACAAATAAGACTTAATGTATTTGTAGACATGTTTCTGGGAACAGGAAGTACAAGGCAAGGACAAAAATGATTAGGTGTTAGGGGCACATGATAAGCTCATTGGTTATGACTGGGTAAAAGTATTGGCCAGACTTCCTGTTGGATGTTTCCTAAAGGCCAAGTTAGTCACTTTCAATCAGAAATAGATTAGAAGAAAATCTTGATGATTTTGATTCAGCATTACCATGGTGTCTACCACACTATCATAAGGAAAACAGAAAGCTGAAGATACATCCTGAAAGGATTAAGTACATGAAGTGATGAAATTGCTACTTCATCATGTAAGACCAAACGCAGTGCCATTTTACTTCATTGCTTCATGTTAGGTCTTATGTTCAATAAGATAGTTGTTCAGTGTTCTCCGCTGATTTTATTTTTGTCCGGGTGTTCTGTTGGTTAAAGGTTAATAGTGATCTCTGCATTTAAAGGGAGAGGGTGCTCTCTTTGAAAAATATCTGCTAAAATGGATGATAAATTTAATTACATGGTCTTCTTTGTTAACTAAGTGCATTTGTGATCATCATTACTCAGTGTTTACACTAAATTTATTGCTGTTTGCTCAGTTTTAAAGTTTGGAATTAATAATTTTTGTCAGGGTGGTTCCACTTTCTGTCCAGGTGGTACTTTTTTTTTGTCTGGGTGCTGATGACCCTGTGCAAATTTTGTCTGGGTGCAGCATCCTAACAAAACAGCTAGTGGAGAACGTTAGCTCGTTGTAAGCTCGATCTTTCACAGGTTGCTAACTGTGTCTTTCTTTGCTTACCTTTATTTCTACATAGCAATTGCTTTAAAATGGTATTCTTTTCTTACTCAGGGTGAAAGGGCTACTGGTTTTGGTGTAGCACTTCTCTTGTCTCTTTTTGGCAAAGCTTCCCACTCAACACTCCTGCAGGGTGTCTCTCCCATTGGGTGCTCTGATGAAGACGAGATGGTTGAAAATGCCACCAAAAAGATCCGCCTCATATAAAGATGATACCAAAAATGATAGGGGCTTGTACACTGGTGGGAAGCAGTACTGAGAGTGGATATCTTAACCAAGGGCAGGTGAAAGCTCTAATCAAAAGAGTTAGGGCTGTGACTATGTAGCAAAGCATTAAATGTTTAATTGCTAATTTGTCCTTTAAGGGATAAAATACAATTATCAAATGTGTGGTAATTGATTCAGACAATTTTAGAAAGTATCATTTTAGCCCTTATTGTTGCTCACATGTGGAAACATTCAATTAGCTATACATTATGTTGTAGATGCATTCTTTCTGCCAAATTTTAATGATCTGGATAAGGTTCATTAGCACTTATTTATCCAAATGATTGTTTGAAAGTTAACTCCCTCGGACTTCACACCAGAACAGGGCATAACTCAGTGTTAAAATTTTGTATAGTAGTTTTGAGTTTGTGTTTGGTTCTTTAGGGTAACATGGTAGGAAACCCTATGCTTATACACATAAAAACTGCTCGACAAGTTTACAATTGTGTAGCAGTTTGACCATTTTGTGTAGCAAAATGCGATGCAATACCAGATAAACTATTCCCTGCCAGAATGTAACACATTGTGGGCAATATGAGAAAATCCAGGTATCCATGGGTGGTGAGAATGAAATAATATCAGGAGATAAGGGAATTCTCAGGATATAGGATTGATACATATCATGGTAATCGTAAGCAGTGTTTCGTTCATTGTATGTTTCACATGTGATCATTTAGGGATTATTTGCTACATGGGCACAGTCATAAAAAGAATGTGAGTGATTGAACAAAGACTTCAGAAAATTCCGCAAAAGTTGTCATGTTATGTGCAGTAAGTGTACATTGACTATGTCCATGTAGCTGTAGTGTTTGTTTCTGTCTCAAAAATGAAGTAAAAACTGAGAGGTAATATGTGCTTACTAGGGCTAGGAGTTGTAACCAATCAGTCGTCTAGTAACCGTGGTTACATTTTATGGAAGCCAGTTTTTGCTTCAAGCAAGGCTTCATTGACTAATAAATACAGTCATATACATGACATGAAGCACATACATTCTACTTTATTATATCTTTCTATGATAAGTATACCTGTTATGCTATGTAAACTGTTCACTGTGTACAGTAAACTTTTAAAGGTAAGCCAGTATGTTGACAACTGATGTTGTTCATATTCTCAGACTTCATGTCATGCAGCATAATTTCAGGATACTTTGTTTTGTGTGTAATTGAAGGATTTGAAGAGGTATTAATGAAGCTGCATTATAGGAATCACATGTACTCAGTCAAATAATCAGTATACAGATTAGTGCCTACACCCAGCTCTGGTGGTGAATTTTTCAAAGAGGACTGTTTGTAACAGCAGGCCTGTGCATCCCACAGCTTGTCATCTGTGGCCTGTGAAGCAATATCAGATGTGGGTTATCTGTGGCCTTGACCCATCAGTTGACCACAATATGCAGTTGACATGGTGTCAAGTCCAGATTCCCTTTAACATGACAACATTTGATATTCTAATTAATTTTAAGAGGTGTTTTTGGCAGTGTACCACTAACCTCAATGAATAAAGTGATCACAACATAAGAATGTGTCTTAGCTTGCCCCTCTCAGACACACTCTTAAACCTTCCTAACCTCTCCCTTATTCTCTCATTATGTCACATGTGGTCCCGAAGTGGAAAAGGTTGCATATCTCTGCTTTGGAAGGTTTCAAACCCAGAGTAAAAGGGAAAATTATTTTAAGATTCCAAAGTTCAAAACATCTAGATAAGAGTGTTTTATCTTCAGTTATTCTGACTACAGGTCAAACAAGGTTGAGAATCTAGTCTATGTGAGTTAGAATGATCTCTGTTTACTAGAATCAGCATATATGGACTTGCTTAGTTGTCTTGAAAGAGTTCACAACCCTCATTATTTTGTAGAGCTTTCCAAACCTCAGACTGTCCTGGGCTATGTTACTGCACAGTGGAGATTGAGCTTACCAGAGTCACTGTGGATCATTAAGTTAGAGACACTCAACAAATGATTCAACATTCAACTACCTTTAGCAGTTAGGAAAGTTGACTACAAAAATTTTGTGAAATAGAACTGTCCTTTTTGCTGTCAATTTTCAAATTGATTGTAGATTGTCCTGTTCTAACACATGAATTGTGTTTCACCATTGTTGACAGCTGACTGGATGTGTCCTGCACAATGGGAAGTTACCATCTCTTACGAAGGTCACTTGTTAGACAGTCAAATGTTTCCCTTTAAGGGAACGAAGAAGGTGTTTTTTTTTTTATTTTTTCAAACTGAAATGAAAGAAGGCCACTGCCATTAATCATGATCATTTATTCAGCCTGATGGCTTTATTCTGCTGAGCTGCTGAATGTTGGGTAAACCCATTCCTTCCAAAAGTATGCAATTAGAGTATGGTTTGGGGCAAGACGGTGGCAAATTTTGGTGCAATCTTTGGGCAAAATTTTGTATTGACACAAACTGTAAGGTGAATTTTGGATTGCCTCCTGGCTTAGTTGACAACCAGTGGGTTTAGAGATTCATCAGCATGATATGGCCCGTTTGGATTTAATTTCACCAGAAAGTGGAAAAATGTGAAAGTGACAAAATGATTTGAAGTAAATAAAATGAGTTGAACTTGATGGTTAGATGTATAGTATGCAAATGTAAGCATGTATCATACGGAAAGAATTTCACTAGGTTATCTTATCTTTGGCAATATTTATTAACTATTAACATAAGTAATATATATGAAGTCTGGTTACCTAGTCTGCAAAAGTTGTCTCGGTAACCAAGAACTCTCAGCTATGTTTTTCATGTGTTGTAGTTTCCACAGTACTCAGAAAGCATATGATATGGTGGATTATACACATGATATGGTGAATAATGAGATCTACATAAGAGAGTGTGTTGGGATAATTTGATGACATACAAATCTGTAGTTACACCATGGAGTTCAGTGGCATGGGTTTAGTGGTCAAAAGGAACCTTTTGCAGCTCACTGTGGAAGGGACAGACATTAACAATTTGTGATCCAAGAGTGACTGCCAGTGTAACTCCTGCTTAGATCTTGATATTACTTTCTTGGGAAGATGCAGTATTGTGGTTGCCTCTTATGACCCGGATGTTGAAATAAAAAGGATTTAAAATTGCCAGTTACAGTATGCTCAGTATCACTGCTGCTGAAGTAGACTGGTTGTCTCAGGAATGGGTCAACATTTACTAGGAGTAATATTGGCTGTACTGTTATTGTGCTGTGTCTCTGTGTAACATTGTATCACAGAGGCCATTGCACTATATATGTAACCCAAATATTGATGTTGTAAGCTTGCTTTATGAATAATAAAAGATTGAAATCAGAATAGAGGATGTACCTTAAGTGTTACTCAAAGTAACTTTTATCAGGACTCAGTACTTTCATTCTTATTTTCTTTTACTCCATTGACTCTCCTTTCATTTTCTTTGTTTCATTGACAAAACATTACTTTGTATTTTATTTTTGACTTTGCCAAGGAGTATTACAGTATGAGTTATGGTGTAGAGAAACCTTCAGTTCATTTTATTCTCAATCTGAGTGGATCTCATGAACCCCTTCTAGCAGGCTACAATTGGAGATAATGAGAAACATTTAGTAGTCAAGTATATTAAATCAATTACATATAGTAAGTGACATTATTATATTTATCTTGCTTGTTGGTCCATTAGCTCAATAAACTGGGTAAAAATTAGTAGATTAACACTTCTGTATAGGCGTTGTAGAAGAATAGGGTGTAAGAAATGACTAAAAGAATATGTAACACACACTGGGGGTGTTCCAGGGTATGTTAAATCTTTGCCTCGTGTTTATTTACCTCACAGACATTTATTTAAGTGAACATTCGTCTTGTCTTGTATTAAATGGCATGTCAGAAAACTGCAGAAACAAGATGTGTAGTATAGAAAGAACGTGGCTGTAATGCACAAAAAAGTGTGTCCTTAACAGCAACAGGTAGGGATATTGAAATAAAACTTGTTGTAGTTTTTCACCATGAAGGCCCTGACACATGGAAAACTGCCATGAATAGTGTTTACAAGTTTATAACAAGTTTAGGGGCCCTAGTCCCCCAAATAAGGTGGGGTCATGAGAGATTTCACATGTCGGGTGGGCTAGTCTGTCTGTGATTAGTTATTTCATGTATAAAAGTGTTTGTTGTAAAGTACAAGGCAGCTGTAACAGATATGAGATGCAATCATCACCTCCATACGTGTAGACAGGTTTCAAGTCAGACTATTTGAACCAGATGCTCACCTGGTTTGGTCTGGAATGATTTCCTGACCAACTTGGACGATGGAATCGAGCAACGGTGAAGTCGTGTGTGTGTGATACTTAATAATTGTAAACAAAGTATCTCCAGAATCATAGCTTTGAGGAGTTTCATACGTGACAGGTGGATGCCCTATATTAAATAGAAGATCAGTGTTGTTCTTGGTGGAGGTCAGAGGTTATTTGAGGTCACCAGAGGACAAACTGTGATAACATTGTTAACGTCCATCTGGCAACTAGGGAAACTAATAAATGTCAATCTCAGTTTGTTGGTACCCCATGTTCAGTAGATTATCCCAATCATTTCTGGTGGAAGTAAAAGGTCATTTTGCACCACTAGAGGTCCTACTTTGCAAAACTTACAAAACGGTGTCTTGAGAAAGCAAACTAGGATGGATGCCATACTTCACCTGTGAGTGCCCTCTATTGAGTAAGAAGTTTGTAACAATTTTTCGTGGAGAACAAAGGTCATTTGAGGTCACCAGAGATTGAAACTCATTTTAGGTCACTAGAAATCATACTCTGAAAACTTGTTAACATGATATCAGGAGATGGGGAAACTAGGATGAATGTCATACTGTACTTGATGTGTGGGAGCCCCAAATTGCGTAGAAGATAATTTCTGTGGAGGGTGAAGGTCATGTGTGGTCACCAGAAGTCAAATTGAAAAACTGAGATTGAAATAGTATCTCATAAGGTCGACTTATGTGAATGTCATACATATATCAGACTCAGAGTGTTGTTTCCTCCTATGTATTAAGTGGAAAACCCTGACCCTTTTGGTAAAGTTGAAAGGTCATTTATTGGCCCCAGATGTCAAAGACTGCAACTGACTTTACATAATTTCTCAACAATGTTTTTGAACTTTGGCCGCATCCCTGATTTACCATCTTGCTTTGAAAAAAATACACTTCTTTTCCACCAGATATTTTTCTGATCCAAAGGGGAACTTATGCAATTTCACACTCCATTAATTACAGCTTGAACAGTATTTTTGACAGTGGCATTTGTAGTAAAAGCTGATCCTTTGGAGAAGTGTTCTTTCTGTACCAGTTGATGTAAGCATAGACATTGTTGGCCTTACGTAGTTTCCTTACCTTGATACATACTGTTATTAGTACTCTCTAGTCATCAATGCAACATATTGTGCAACGTCAGTAGAGGCTTCAATCAGTATTTAATGTGTTCTTTATCTGCACTTGTACTTCTTCATTTTAACGCAATGCAAAAGCTTTCTTTGCAAACCATTTTTCGTCAAGAACCGTGACGAGTTCGTTTCGTACAAGTAAACTTAAAGTGGATAAGGAGGAAAATGTTAGTAAACTGCATGTATCGTTGGGGGAGGGTGTACGTGGCCTTATGTGAGCCGGCGATGTCTGTATATCCTGTGATTCCTGTAAGTTAGGATATTAATCTTTACACTTGTTTACGTGTTTCTTGCCCATGTATTAACTCATCAGCTTTAAACCCATACTTCTGTTGCACTCATTGTTTTAGAATAAGCAGTGAAGTGCCTGCTGGGATTGTCTGAATCTCTCAATTCTAAGTAGCCTGTGGTGTTCAATTACCCTTCGCTCAAACGGTTAATTTCCTTTTTCATATTTTTTTCCATAAGACGATTAAGACAGTCACCCCGGTTTGAACTGAGTGTAACGAGGTACTCAAATTTATGTACAATTTCTTAAACCATGTAACAATATTTTTGTTACTGAATTGTTAAAGTCATGCAGTTTTGCAATATATCATGAACTGAAAATAGGTCAGGGAAGCTACCGAGTGACAGCTTCTTTCAGAAACATGAAATATACATGTGAAGGAAGTAAGAGGCGATTTATAGGAAGTTTAGTAATACTGTACGGTATTTCGGAAATTACCCACAGTGCGTGAGCACTACAGCCTCCATGTAATGTTTAGTTTGATTATATCCCTCAATCAGTTGATTACTTGTGTCGCGTTTCTCTGTAGCTGCCGCGCTCTTCACCTGCCGTTGTGTTACTTAGTGACAATGACATTGCACACCGCTTAATTCCCTCATTTGACCTTTGACCTGTCTCTAATTCCGAACTGCCGTATTGCTTCAAAATCAAGTTTGGCCGATTTTGAATTCCCTTCATGTGTGATAGCAATCCAATGGCGTGTGTTGAAGTTGACTACGTAGTTTAGGAATTAACCCGCTGCAGAGTTCGAAACTAATCCCCGTAGTGTGAACACGTATGCAGGGAACATACAGAAACAAAACTATTGTGAAAGCTTGTAAGAACTTAACACTCAAATTCAGTTTCAACTTACAGTATTGAAATATATCGAATAATAGATCAACTTCAACTGTGTTTGTCGTTGTCTTTTCAGATTTGTCTTACGTGAGTCATAAATATGGAGAACTAAATAACTGCCATGAATAAACATGACGGGCATAGTAAACGTTAGTCACTGAACGTGACCGTGTAATCCGCTCCTTACAGTCACTCCTTACCACGAAATGGAGTGTATAGTATAGGAACGTAATGCTAGGCCCTGTTGAAGGGCTAAGTAAACGTAGGCCCTTACTAAAACATTAATGTAAGTTGTAGTCCAACCATGGTGGGCGGCAAGCAACGGTGTACGTAGTCTTCTACCACGTAGT
>JAAAJZ020450660.1:0-11907 GCA_010015985.2 Actinopyga echinites
AGTTTGATTTGCATAGGCTTTTTGCATTAGCAATCAAACTTAAGATCGATCGTAACTGTTTATGAAACACCCCCCTGTACTCCTTATATCAATTCATTATGTCCCTGCACTGCAAGGACACGTTTTCTGAATTGTAAAATTGTTCGTTTTATTAAGGTAAATTTTAGATTTCTTTCTACTCACACATTATTTCAAATTACTTTTTTATTGATCATTTGATGGGACTTAAGATTCATTAACAAGACCAGCAAAGTAAATTAAGGTCCGACCTGTCAACCTGTCTTGTTCAGAAGATTTAGAATTTTCTAACCCCAAAAATCTGGAGATTTGGAGAAAAACCAGGAGGTTTGGAATAAAGTGCACAGCTGGGCATACAAACAACTGGGTTTGAAATAGGCCTGATTGAAAACCGGGAGAGTCCCGATTCAGGGAGTGAGATTGGTCAAGAAACTTGGAGCCCCCGATAAAAATGGGAGAGTTGACAGGTATGTCAAAATGTATCTCCCAACTCAATAAATCTGAACTCAAAGAGCTAAGGCCATAGAATACCCTAGTTTACTGTATGTGCAACTGATGGTAGGCTACTCTATTTACATCCAACAGAGACAGTATTTACTGCTTTGGTGAAAGGAGAATGTTTCATTTTCTCAAAGAAAGGACCAAATCAAACTAGAGAAGACATTCTAATTGACTGCAGAAAGAAAACATGACAAGGACTATAAATGGTATCAATGGGACATCATGAAGCTGCTCTTAATTAACAATTTTTTTTTAAAGATTTACACAGCAATGTTTCTGATCAGAATGGACCAAAAACTTATATTTGGGCTTTGCAGATGTGATACTGCATGTGGAGTGTAACAAAATTTTCCATAAATTAAAAGTAGGGTGTAACTAACACTTTGATGCTGAAATAGAGTAACTAAGGCTAACCATTCCTGTGAAAATTCTATCAAATTCCCATGTGTATAAATATAATTGAAGTTAACCCAATTATGACCAAAAGTGAACTTGAAGCAGGGTTGAATTAATACCCAGTCCTTCAACACCTGATGCTGTCAAAATATAAATACTGTACATGAGGGGTATGGAAATTTTTAACCTTTACATATCCAGCACGTAATATTCAAACTTGTTGCTTACATCACTCAGAAACAACTGTTAAAGACTTTTGATTGATTCTCCTTAAATCCTACCATGTATTTGCCATTCACGTAAACAGCCTACACCTTACAAGCATCCTACAATTGATCCAAAATGATGTCACAAAGAGATTTTGCAACATTTTTTTTTTAAAGTGGGGGATATTTGTAATAATTATTGCTAAACACTTTGATATTCAATGCAGCCTATCCTGTTGCTCAGTATCCCAATGAAAGCAAACTTAAGGGAGTCCATTGTATGGTACTTTCAACAGGTTCATTTTTGTAACTAATTACTCTCTTTAACCAGAATAACTGTTTGCTTCCTTTGATAGTAAAAATTGGCCAACCATCCTAGTATTTTAAAGGTCAGAAGCCTTTGTTCAAGATGACAATCAAATTTACTGTCAAACAGACAATTTCAAACAATGGTTGCAAGGTCAGAACTGTAATAGCCGTAAAATGAGGTAAATTAAAAAATTTGATCATTGAAAGCATTTAAACCAGCCCACACAAGAAAACAGACCCTCTGCATAGCTAATATTTGTACAGTGCGGCTTTCAATTAAGCTTTGAATTTAGGACAAATTTTTAAAATGTAAAGTCATCCAAATAATGTAGGTGGGGAGTTCTGAGCCAACCAAGAAGCTAGAACTATGGAAAGTAAACTTATTGTAGCTATTTCATTATGTTAATATTCAAGAAAAAGGAAGGTGTGGGTTGGAAATGGGGAGTGATTGATTTAAAAGAGAAGAAAATACAAATAGCTTAAATGGTGTTGGTAATGCATTATGCATCTGACACATTGAAAATGTGTTATCAACTCTTGAATTGAAATAAATTTCTCAAAGTTAGTCTGGATCTGAACTTGAACCATAGTTGCATTTAATTAAAAGTATTTTACATTGTGGTGGGGAGATTGTTTTGGCAATTTAGTTCCCAAATGGAGTGATTTGTAGACATGTGTGTGTGTTCATTTAATTTTCCTATTTTCAGCATGATCATTTTCTCATCAATTTCACCTTTAGCAGACGTTACAGTTGATCCTCGTAAATGTTATCAAATTGTCTAATTAACTTGAGCCAACATTTGTATCGATTCACTGCATATTTTGTTACTCTTCTGTTTAATGTTATGTAAAAACTCAACTGTGGAACCATTTTCTTTTGCATTTATACAAGCTTATGCAGGTTGCTGCAGCTAGACTTGGTAGATTTCTAATATTTCAATGCCCACTTTAAACACAATCCATATGAGTTCAGCAGGGTCAGCTAGTCAAGTGATATGACCACAAATTGTAGCACATTGCTTTCAAGAACTGCCAAGTGCATAATATAAGCATGCCACTCAGTTATTGGAGAAGGATATTCCAGTTCAATTGTAGTTCATTTAGTAAAGTGTTATGACATGACTGGCCTCATAGATGAAATTTTCTCCAGCCTTTACCACAAGCTATTCTAGGAGGAAGAGACTAAGCTCTTGTCCTAAGAGTAATTTATTGTTGAATATCACCATACATGCCAGCCTAAGGACTAAATATGTTTACTTGCTTCTAGAAAGGTCCCGAAATGTGTTGTGAACATGAGCAGTGAGGAAACCACAAAACAAACAAAGCAGTAAAACATACTAATCCTCTCTTCCCATGTTATGCCTATATCAGCTTGGGAAGGACATTGTAAAAGGAAATTCAAAGCATGTTTACTGCAGATTTACTTCTTGTAGTTTCCTGTGGAAACCGTATTTGCACATCAAGCTGATTTGTAAAAAGGACATATCCTGCATTTTGCTCCTACCGGTAGAAGATTCTAATATCTGCGACTGATATATATTTCTTGGAAGGCTGTCAAAAACGCCCTTACTCATCTCACCACTGCTTACGCAAATTTCCAACTAAATGAGAAATCTTTGCCCACAATGCAGCAGGAAGTTCAAGTTTCAAAGCACCATTTCGTGAGCTGCAGAAAATTGCATACTGCTGAAGCTAGCTCATGTAAATAAGACCAGATTGCAATAATAAGAATTTTTGTTTTGGCTCGGTAGGTTTTATGTAGCAGCAATAGGGATTTGTGAATTTAAATTGTTGTTGGTATATTGATGTGGTGCTTGATTTTTGACACCTTTCAGAATTATTTGTTTGGTTTCAGCAGAAGTTAGATATCTGAGAGTTGTTGGCCAGAGATATGAAACTGTATGGAAATTCAGCCAGTCTTCATCATTTCATAAATTTTTGATGCAAATTTGACCTTATTTCACAAGGTGGAATGAAAAAGTTTTGAAAGTGATTACTCATTACAACAAAGGGGAAAAAAATACTGAAATAGGTTATTCCATTGCAAGAGGTTATGTGGTCTAGCTATTAGCCGTGGAGTAATTGTTGACATCTAATTTTATTCCCCACTGGTCACTGTACTCTCATGATACCAGAAGCATACACATAGGAAAGAATGTTTAGATGGAGTTCGCCATTGCAGAGATGTGCAATTGAAGGTTTTTTGGAAAAATCATGTGCCATGTAAAACACTCACTCAACTTTTCAAACCTGTAACAGTGCGATCTCTGCTAAGTTTCCTGAGAGGCTAAAGTGTAAAGTGGCAGATCATTTTTTTTTCTAAAAGCAATCAATCAGTCAATCAATCAATTAATCAATCAATCAATGCATTTATGTGGTAACAGTATCAACTACAGTTGTTTAAAGGTGCTGACATCACAGAGTGAAAAGGTTCACCATAGGCTTGTTGCAACAGGTTAAATTTTAGTAGTTTCTTGAAAAAGAAACATGTGTTAACATTAACATGTGTTAATAGGAGGTAAGTATCGGGGCTCGTAGATTCCCAATCCAGGGAGTTTTGGGGAATACATCAACAGTCTGTTTTTTTGATGTGGTACATGTGGGAGGGCATTTCATTCTCTAGGACCAAAACATGAAAAAGAGCAGTGGGCAAATGACATGTTGTGGGTTTAAGGTATAACAAGAGTTACTTAGGTGGTATAACCTATATTAAAATGCTTACAGCTTTAGAGAGTTACTTTTACAATGATTTTAATGACTGTTGATGTACTCTGGACAGTACCTAGAGCAGTTGCCCACTTCTGGTTTGGTGGTATATAAGTATGGTGGTGCGGTGGCGGTGGCGTGGCGGTGGCGGTGGAGGTGAAGTTGGACCACAAGAAGGTACCGAGAGCTTTCATATGTCAAACATACATATCCATCCATCAGCTTATTTTTGGACATTAATGATAAATTAATTGTATTAAAAAAAAGACAGTGAAATGAGCTCATCCACTGAGGATGAGGTAATTCAGTAGTGTTCCTGGCATGAAGCTACCCAATGAAGGAGAAATGGGTTTCCACTCTTCCAGTCAAACAACATTCAGGAAATCTGAAAAACAAACCTAAGTAAACATGAAAACAGCTGGAATCCATATTGGGTGGTTTTTGCCACTGTGGCTTGCCTGTGTCCTGTGCTCTGATTGTAATTTTGTCACCTGATTGGCTAGCTTTTGTGTCTTTTTGTGACAGTATTTCATGCTGAAGTTTCAAAAATTTTGGTTAAAACACTAGTAACATTCTGAAAGTTTTTCTTGAAATGCAGAAAAAGAAGTGTCCGTGCTTTCAGTAGGACAGAGATAAAATGAAATCAGAGGAATTTGGAAAAATTATTTTATTTCATTTAATTTTGACATTTTATGCCTTTTTTACCATTTGACAGTGAAAACGAAAATTTAAAAGCATTACCAAAATTAAAATTTGGCTGAGTCAATTTTACAATGTACATAGTTTTTTTCACATGATTTCACAAATTATGCAAATTATGTTACGTTTTGAGGGATCATGCAAAATGTGAAGGGAAACATAAACAGTTTTCAGTATGTTACCTGTACGCCTGGTTAATTCACTTCAGATGAAATAGTCGTGTATTTTCATGTTCTTTACCCATTATATTTCTTACGAATTTTTTTTTTTTCATTTTTATTTTTTTTGTTACTGTTTTTCATTTTATCTAGTGGCATCTTAAGAAAGGAGACAGGCTGGAGTCCCCCCCTCCCACCAGACCTTTTACATCCTGTTCCCCCGCCCTTGAGACAGACAGTTGCATTGCACTAAAAGCTAGCTGCAGGCTGATCTAACCTCAAGATCTCAACCCTTTTCCTCTTGTTCCTCTCCCCCCCCTCCTTCCCATCAAAACATTTGGTTGTGCAATTAAATTTTTTTGAATTTTTTCAGTTTTGCAAAAAAGTATAGGGGAAAGTGGAATAATCAAGTATATTACATGACAGTAAATGTAGTAATTCACTCTCCCCTCATTTGCCCCTCCTCCTCCCCCTCTTTAAAAATTTTAATCCATCTCTTTTGATTCTGCGACGTATTAATTGTGTTCAGCTTGAACAATATTTCAAAATATGAGTGAAATATAATTCTGTATAAGATATTGTTTGGTGATTATATTTCCACTTTGCATACATTAAGCAAAGTCAGTTTAGCCTATTGTTAACACAAAAATCAATTAAAACTGCATGCGAGGGAAGGAAATGAAGAAAAATGCACTTTTCATGGGCTCCATTCAAATGTGGAATAATTAGTAATATAAATTTGTGTGGCCTTTCTTTTATATTATCTCTTTTTTGTTTCTCCCAAGGGAATCCTTCAGGGTCTCTCAAATACGACCTTATCTAGGTGACCGCTGTTGGGAATTATGGAATGAAGGCTCAAATATCATTAAAAAAACTGAAATTGTTTCTTATTCAAGGAACAAGGCTTAGGAACACTGTTTGGTTTATGTTGTGTTTTTTCTACATTCTGGGTCTATTTCGCTCCTACTTACCTCCTATTTACATATGTAACCATTATTGCATGCAATAACCGTCTGGCAAAAACTAACTAGCACCGTACTAACCCCTACCCATAGAGGGCGCCTACCTACCCTAAGACGTCCTTCGCATTTTTGCCTGCAGCGTGATAACACGTTTGTTAACAGTCTGGTAAAAATTTTCTCCTTTTTCCGAGTTTGGATCTTGGATTCCCCGTTTTTTCGTGGATCCTTAGCACTGGAAGGACTTTTTCGTCACCCTCTACCGAAACCATGAGTATCTTTTTCCTTTTGGTCCTTTTTTCGGGCCGTTTTTGTTTAGCCTACTTCGAGGATTTTCGCCTGGGCGCGATCCTCTTTCAGTACTTTGTTTTTGTACAGGTAGCGGTTTCGCGCCGCCATTTTGTTTTGGCGTGTGTCGTAGATAGTTGGGGTGCGACTTGTGTCGTTTTCATTCCTTCAGACTCTCCCCGGGTCCTCGGTTAGGTCCTTGGTGACCTCCCCCCCCTCCCGTATTTCCCTCTCCTGTAGTTTGGTGGATTTTTCCTGCTCTTCACAGGAGTTTAGCTTCGATTCCCTGGGTTCAGAGAGGTTCCTCGACCCTCCTTATTGATAGGTTCTTCCAATTTCCGTTGCCTGGATTGGTTTCTTTTCGTTTCTGTGTTTACTAGCGTTTCCTTTAATATGTTAGCCGTGGGGGTCTCAGTTCTCGCCTTTTGCTTGTGCCCCCTCTAGTTTATGGGGTTATCTTTGTCCTTTGTTTCCGGCTAGTTCTCCCCAACTTCCTTAGTTACCGGAATCTTAGTTACCAGGGTGTCTATCACCTCCCCAGTTACCGTAGTCTTGATTACCAGAGTGTGTGCGTCCTTAGTTACCGGAATCTTGGTTTCCTTAGTTCGTTCTCTGAATGCGTTTTTGTTTTGCCGGGGACGATTGTTCTCGGCCGGTGTTCCTTTTCATCCCTTATGTTCTTTGCTTTGTTATCCGGGGAGTCGTTCCCTGGCTCGTTCTTTTGTTTTCTTTATCTCCTTTGTCCAGATACCAGATACAGTTCCTGCAAGAGATTCAAACCGAGTAGAGAGGAAAAGAAGAGGAATTCTAAGAACTAGGATAAAGCCGGTTCTGCTTCGGCAAACCGTAATGGGGCTCCTGATACTTGTATGGGCACTGCGCGGACAGGTCCTGCAGTTTCAGTCGTGATTGCCTCGGAGATTGGTATTAGCCTGCTGAGGACTGGCTAGCCATCTCCCTCTATTGTTCCGGGTGCCACGGTTGACGGCTCGGAGATTGGTATTAGCCTGCTGAGGACAGGCTAGCCATCTCCATCTATTGTTCCGGGTGCCACGGTTGACGGCTCTAATTCCACGGACATTTCCAAGGCTTCCAGGAGGTAAGCTCCGGCTCCCGTTTCCCAGGCCAGCCAGGCCTCGGTCTCTCAATCCCATATCAGCCCAAGCACGGTCAGGTCCTGCAGTTTCAGTCGAGATTGCTTTGGGGATTGGTATTAGCACTGCTGAGGGCAGGCTAGCCATCTCCCTCTATTGTTCCGGGTGCCACGGTTGACGGTTCTAATACCACGGACACTTCCGAGGCTTCCAGGAGAAAAGCTTCGGTTCCCAATTCCCAGGCCTGCAAGGCCTCGGATTCTCAATCTCTTATATGTAACAACCCTGGCACGGCTCACCCGGCCGGGGCTTTTTCTAGCTCCGGCATCCGATTCCCAGGCCAGCCAGGCCTCGGATTCTCAGTCTCATACCAACCTAGGCACGGCTCACCCGGTCGCGGCTTTTTCTAGCTCCGGCATACGATTCCCAGACCAGTCAGGCCTCGGATTCTCAATCTCATACCCACCCAGGCGCGGCTCCCGGCCGTGGTTTTTTCTAGGCCGGATCCAAGGCCTTCGGGTTCAGACTCTAAGTTTTCAGGAATGTTATCCCGACGTCCTCGGCTCCGGTTTTTATCGTTTTCTTCCGGACTTCAGTCCACCTTTTCCAGGGATTCTGAAAGTTTTCCAGAGAAAGGCCGTGCTAAGCATTGGGCTAAATCCGGTTTAACAAAAAAAAGGGAGGAAAAACCCACGGCTAGTCTGGGTCCCATGGTTTCCTCAGGCTTACCGCATCACTCTGCCGATTCTTCCGTGCCGGGTAGCAGAGAGAAGGAGGAGTATGGATTCTGGCTCGGTTCCGTGCCGAGGAGAGTCCTTAGAAACCCGCGTGGACTCGGCTAGCCCGGGTTCCTTGGTTTCCAAAGGCTTGCCGCATCTCTCCGCCGATTCTTCCGTGCCAGTTACTAGAGAGAAGAAAGAGAATGGATTCCGGCTCGGTTCCGAGCCGGGGAGAGGCCTTACAGACCTGCGTGGACTTGGCTATTCCCATGGTTTCCACAAGCGTGCTGCATCTCTCTGCCGATTCTTCCGTGCCCGTTACCAGAGAGATGAAAGAGAATGGATTCCGGCTCGGCTCCGAGCCGAGGAGAGGCCTTACAAACCTGCGTGGACTTGGCTAGTCCCATGGTTTCCACGGGCGTGCTGCATCTCTCTGCCGATTCTTTCGTGCCCGTTACCAGAGAGAATGGAAGAAAGAGAGAAGAAAGAGAATGGATTCCGGCTCGGTTCCGAGCCGAGGTGAGGCTTTAGAGACCTGCGTGGACACGGCTAGTTCAGGTCCCATGGTTTTCACGGATGAGAACGCAGCCACAGCCACAGTAAAGGCTCCATGCCGTGGTTTCGGAGACCACAGCCTGGTGGAGTCTCAGGGCGTGGTCCGGCAGAGGCTCCGGCTCCAGTTGAGCCCCGTTACCCATATCTCTGTCGGTTGTGAAGCTAAATTACTCTAGAGGTATGATAGTTTGTCCGTCCCTCGCGGGTCTTTGTGTTAAAAAAAAAAAAAAAAAGAAAAGAAATCCTCCTGCGAGTTGGGGTTGTTGCCCTCTCCTGGTTTCACAGTCGATTTTTTATAGTATGTTTCTTCTAAGAGTTTGTCTCAGACCTTCCCGAGACGCTTTCTTCCTTTCGGTATCGTGGTTCAACACGTCCAGGTTAAGCCGCTGAGGTTTGATTACTCCGACACGAGGTCGGAGATATTCCCGGGGATATTCGCGGGGATATTCCCTTGCCTTTTGGCGGGCTAGTAACCCTTTCTGGGTCACCCTGCGCTTCAGGAACGGACATGGATTCTTCGGATTTTCCTGTAAGGGTTACCCTTGGATTCTTTGGATTCTCTTTCAGCTTCCACCTGGCCGTGATGGTTCTCGGTCGCTACTTAGATATTTTTCTCCGATCGCGAAATGGCAGTTTTCGCGGAACTGGTACCTACGACCTTTTCCGCTACCCCCGGTTTCCACTGAACTGCTGGATCGCTGGTGCGTGGGACTGTCGGCTCGCTGGGTCGAGCGTAATCATATTTTGCCCAGAGGATCTCGGAATTCTGTTAGCTGTCGTGGAGCCGCAAAATTTCGCGGAACTGGTACCTACTATCATATCTCGCCAACCGTAGGTCGGATCGCCACAAAATTTGCGTGGGTGGAAGGATCGTCTTAAAATGTCCTGGGGGAAAATCCTTGACGAAAGCCCGGAGTCCGTATCTCCTTCCGTTTTCGAGTTATTCGCATTTTTCTGCTTTGATGGGTTTAATTTTTGGAATGGAAAGGGTCCAATCTCTTCACAACCCGTGTTTCCAGTCAGCAGATGCTTTACGTTTGGAGAGTGTCACCGAATGCTAGAGTACTCTCCTTCGGGCACATTTATCGTGCATTTAGACCGACTACTTCAGTAGTGGGAATTGTTAATGCCCGTTTTTCGGGTTGCTATGAGTTTAGACTCACCATCTAAATCCGTAGTCCCCTCTTGGTCTACGGGGTTTCTGGTCATGCTCATTTTCGAATGGAAACTTACGGAATACAGGTCTCCCTTCTCTTGGTTCCTTACACTGGCTGTTGACTGACTCTCTAGCTGGCCGCCCGTTTATCTTCGCTCCTTCCTGGTACTACTCTCGGTTCTGCTAGGAAGGGACGGTTCCCTGCCCATTCAGCGGAGTCCCTCTGCTAGCGTTATTGCTTGGTCAGGAGCATCGGTATCTATCTCCTGCACCCTTTCTTTAGCCTTTCTGTAGTTTGCGGTGGTCAGAAGTGCGTATATCCTCGGTTATTTCCATACGTACTAGCCTACCGGAATTAGGCCCGGTCAATCGATCAATACCGCAATTGTCTCGCTCTCTCTCCCCCGGCGGCGTTTACCTTGCCAGCCGACGCGGAGGGTATTGACAGGTGTGTGTCTGTAGTTGTTTCTCGGTACCGAAGAGCATGCTACCATGCTATCATACTACCATTGTCTCTTACATTCTCCCGGAGATGAACCTTTCCGTTGGTCAGTGTTGGAAACGGTAGGTAGCTGGAAAAGAAGAAGTCTCCGTTCGGATGCTGGTCTTAGAACTTGTCCTTCTGTGAGGCGATAGCACATGTTTGGGCTTGTTTTTCTCAGGATGGAAATCGATACCGACCGTTTGGGGGCTATACGTTAGCTGTTGCGACTGCCCTTAGGGGGTTTTGCGGGGGCCTCCTGTAGGCAATCTCTCCTTAGGCCAATCGGCTGAATACTCAGTGGCTGTCTCGTCCGGTCTTTCAGTCTCTGGAAGATGGTTATTGCGATAACATTAGTTGGAAGGTTATTACAGCTTTTATGAGTTTATTTGCGGGAATCGCTTCGAAGTGTTTGACCTTTTACGGTCACTTCGGCGTCGTCAGGCGACCTTCATTGGTCCATGTTTAAGTCTTGTCTGGTCGGTTCATCGTTAGAATACCCCGTTTATACTCATCAGTGCCTTTGGTACCTCCATCTAGCGGCCTGGTAGTTATCATCCAGTGCTTCCCTGAGGAAAGCCTTTCACAGGAGGCTGCGAAGATTGCCTCAGGAGCCAGATGCAAATCTACAATGTCATCTTACGGTTCAAGTTTTGGCCAGGTTCTACGAGTGGGCTTCCGTAAAGGATTTCGATATCGGTCCCTTGGATGTACCAGTAGAAACTGTGGCAGACTTCCTCTTGGCCTCTTTCACCGAAGGGAAACTAGTCAGCACTATGAGGAACTACCGCTCCGTGATCGCTTCAGTTTACAGGGGATTTCCGGACGTCTCGTTGGTAGACTCCTGCCCAACTATTAGTCATCTCCTGAAAGGCATGTTCAATAGACCGCCTAGATCAACGATGTGCTTGCTAGCCTCTCTCGGGCTCCGTATGAACTCAGGCACAATTCAACTCTAGAATTGCTGACATACAAGACGTCATTTCTCCTGGCTTCCGCTTCAGCTAGAAAACGGAGTGAGCTGCTTGCTCCGACGGCATGCAGGGGGTTTATCACGTTCAGCCTCTCGGGTGCTTATCTCGTTCCGGATCTGGAATTTATGACCATGAGTGACTCCATCTCCTTCTCCCCGGGGGAGATTTACATCCCTAACGTCGCCACATCTTCCCCCGCTTCCCGGAGGATTGGAAAGTGTGTCCAGATCTAACAAGCGAGAGGTGGTACATTCGCAAGGTGGATCGTCATCTTGATCAGGCCCCAGATACACTTGCAAGGTGGATCGTCATCTTGATCAAGCTCCAGATACACCCTCAAGGTGGATCGTTATCTCGATCAAGCTCCAGATGAGCCGGTCCATGCTCATCAGTCGAGAGCCCACGCCACTTAAACCGCCCGGTTTAGAGGGGTCTCTTGACGGTATTCTTTGTGCGGCAGCCTAGAAAACACCGTCAACGTTTGTGGTCATTTATTTGACAGACGTCGTTTCAGAAGAGGGCGCCTTTGCCAGAGCTGTTTTGGGGGTTGGGGGTTGTCGTCCCGACCTCCCACCGTCTAGCCGGTGCTAATCTGCTTACATATGTAAATAGGAGGTAAGTAGGAGCGAAATAGACTCACCAAAACTCCCTGGTTTGGGAGTCTATGAGTGACGTACTTACCTCCTAT
>JAAAJZ020451769.1:0-11907 GCA_010015985.2 Actinopyga echinites
GTTATTGTTTCACGATCTTTGTTGTAAAGAAACTCAAACTGTTTATTGCTACGAAGCTAGGCGTCGGTCACTGAGTCGCTGACATTACAAAAACGGTTAACCTCAGTGACATTCGGCAAACGGTTAACCGACCGTTCGGTCGGTTAACCGGTTAACCGGCACAGCCCTAATAGTGAGTTACCTGTTCAGGGGGGGATGGTGAACATAGAAATTACTTAGGGATGTATGGAATGTGGAAGCACTTCTGCAAGTGAGAATGAATGTGTGGAAGGAGAGGTAGTAACCTTAAAGAGATGAAAGCACATGTGAAGCAACAAGAGATGGAAGTATCATATTTAATGGGGGACAGATGTTGGAAAAACAGGGTAGTATGGAAACTTGGGACTTTTTTTTTGCAATTTTTCAGGCACCTGGGAAAGTACAAGTAAAGGAAGGGTCATGTTACATGGGGAATAAATGTTGGAAAAAGGTGTTGGGGGTGGGTGGTATGGAATCTTCTCATCAGAACATCTGCGTATGTTCTGAGTGGAAGTAAAAGCTTGTTTTTCAATCTGATAATTGTAGCTTAAAGCAGCTGATAATTTTGCTACTTTAAGCTAAAATGGCACCAGTCCCCTTTAATAAGACCTTCTGCCATTGTCATTATTGTAGTGAGCACAATTTTTTGTTTTATAGGAATGTTGTGATTCAACATTCCCTTATAATATCGCTCATTGTAAAAGTTATGGTCCTGTCTGGTATTTCTACTTTTCTTTCATCTCTTCCAACAGGTTTTGAAAACCCCAACAGATGAGAGGATATTTGTGGTAGCCACTGCCCTCAAGGCTGGCTATACCATTGATGACCTGTACAGACTGACCAAAATTGACCGATGGTTCTTGCACAAATTCCAAAATATCACCAACTGCGAGAAAGAGCTTGAAACTTACCGGAGAATGACGGTTAAACCAGAGCTTCTTTGGCAAGCCAAGAGATTTGGCTTCTCAGACAAGCAAATTGCCAAATGTATTGAGAGGTATGGAGAAGTTGACAAATCGATAAATAAAACTGAAAGAAAAATTGTGATTATTATTATGATCACTCTCAATCTAATGTTTAAGAAAAATGATGTAAGGATTAAGTAGTATAGTCCTCTCAGTGGAATATGAACCGGGTTGCCACAGCCTGGTAAGTCATGAAAATGTTCTGAAATTGGTATTTTTACTTTTCAATCCTGGAAAAATCATGAAAGTTTGTAAAAAAAACTGACAAGACATGGAATTTTGAAAAGGCCACTCGGCTTTCTTTAATTCTTTACATAAATGTATGAAGGGACTTTTATCGTAAAAAATTTTAAACCCAAGAACAGGCATATAGTCATGGCTTGTTCTCGATTCTGTCATTTAAAGGTCATGGAAAAGTCATGGAATTATTAGTCTTTAAAGCGCAGGAGCCCTGGTATTAAACAGAGAAGTTTTGCATTCAAAGTTTACCTTTTAGTGGGTGGTAAGCAGAGTTGTAAACAAGTTGTGTCTCAAAACAGCAAGAATCTTCCCAAAAAACTTGAGTAATGCTAGGGAATTTCCCCCACTGAAATGACAAAGCTCCTTAGGAAAAAATACCATGGTAATACCATAGTAATATTATGGTACTCACAATAGTACCACAGGGTATTATTGACTCCTCCATAGTTCTACCATAATACTACCATAGTTATTATGATAGTACCTTGGTAATTCTATTGTACTCATGGTTCTACCATAGAATTACCATGGTAGTGTCATAATAATGCTGCAGTATTACTATGATTATACATTAGTAGTATTATGGTAAAAGTACCATGGTAATACTGCTATGATACAGTACCATAGTAACTTTTTCTTAGGGAACTGTTACTTGAACCAGTGACTTCAGTCACTAAAATAGCTCTGCAACTGGCTTGACTTGACCATGAAGTGGATTGTCTAATTGTTGTAACTAGACCTGTAAGTTGTATTCTTGTTTTGGGGTGTTGGAATGGGGGAGTAGGGTTGCATCCCCCTTCCCTTTTGGTAAAGGGATGAATATCTGTGTACATATCACCCTGAAATTCAGGAAGGAAGACTTGCAATGTTATTTACTATTAAGAGAGATTAATTTTTGTGTCACTTCCATTATTCTTCCCAGTACAGGGCAAAAAGTGTTTGCAGTTTTCAGGTATTCAGAGAGGGGCTTCATTGTAAAGCCCCATCTGCATGATCACACATTTTTCTATGAACACCGTCATACAAGTGTATTACAATGATCAAACATGCAGCTAGAAATTTGAACAGCTTGATACGAGTTTGAAGGTAGGAGAAGCTGTCTACACCATCAAAAATCTGTCAGTGGTTGATGCCAAACAAGTGTATGGCAATGCTTTGAACAAATGTTTGATCGTGTGTAGACAGGGCTTTACTCTTCTGTCATCTTCCTCTTCCAGCTGTAGAGATTAACTGATATCTTTTTCAGGTATCCTTTCTTTTACTTCTTTTTGGCAGCACTGAACTGGCAGTCAGACAAATGAGACAGGCTTTGGGCATTCGCCCGATCGTGAAACAGATTGACACTGTGGCTGCTGAATGGCCAGCTAGTACTAACTATCTCTACCTCACATACAATGGAAGCTCCCATGACTTGGAATTCCCAGGCGGCTTCACAATGGTTATTGGATCAGGTGTTTATCGTATCGGAAGTAGCGTTGAATTTGACTGGTGTGCTGTCGGGTGTATCAAAGAACTGAGAAAGGTCCGTATTATTCATTACTCAAAGATGTATAGAGAGTGAGTAATTTGTAGCAGATAGTGGAAAAGATGATGGAGTGTTGCTTTTGTCAAACCTTTTTTGATTTTTGTTAAGCTGAAAGTATTTTTACTGCACTCCTTTGTTAATCATGTAAGTGACGATAATTGTAAGGAACTTTCCCATTTTGTAAAGATAGTATATGAATGTGAAATCCATCCACTTTCTCATGGCAACTTTCAAAAACATAGAAATGGCCAAGGTATTGTCAACCATTCTAGGTTGAACAGTTTGTGAAAGGTTGCCTAATTTCTAGGCATGTGGGTCAAGCAAAGTAATTACCCTGGTCAAGAACTTCTTCTACAACCAGACTTTAAAATTTTCTGCCCCTGTGATGTGGAAGAACATCTGTATCTACAATGAACTGTAACTCACTTACTGTTAAAAAAATCTCCAAAAACAACTAAGGCTGTATTCAAATGTACTGTGAGTCACAAGGTTAATGTTACTAGGTTCTAGTTTGCCTGTACATAGGTCTTTGCTGCCTGTCTCTTGGGTTTGCTTCAGTGTGATTGGGTCTTCACAAACAGTTGCTATGTGAATGCTTCATATTCTGTTTTTGTACGTATTTTATTTTCAATGATATTTTCATTCAGATGAGAAAGAAGACTATTATGATAAATTACAACCCAGAGACAGTCAGCACGGACTATGACATGTGTGATCGTCTCTATTTTGATGAGATTTCCTTTGAAGCAGTCATGGACATTTATGAAGTGGAGGAACCTGAGGGCGTGGTTCTGTCCATGGGAGGCCAACTGCCAAACAATATTGCCATGGCACTCCATCGCAAGAGGGTATGTCCAGTATTATAGTCTGATTAAAAAATGTAGCACTGCTGTTGTGAATTTGTGGTAGTAGCTTTTTGTGTGAGTAAAATAAATGTGTGAATTGTTACAAAAGAAACAGTAGAAATTTTGTCTTTTTGATTTTGAAAATGAAAGGATGAAATAAAGTGAAATAAAGTATTATCATAAGTTTTATTAGTTGGGAGACAGTGAAGGAAAACATGCAACATATATTCCAGGGCCCTGTTCCACGAAGAGTTACGCACAATCTTAAGTATGATTTACTGTTGACTTAGGTACCGGGAATCATACCTAAGATTGTGCGTAACTCTTTATGGAACAGGCCCCAGTAGTCGTAGGTTCATAGAACTGAGTATCTTGTAATCAAAGATTTCAGGTTAGAATAATTGCAACAAGAAACATATTTTGTTAAAAGGCATTTTTAGTTACAACAAGGTTTCCTTGAAATATTGCAACAGATATTCTGTAATCTTACTGAAACTTTCTAGAAATGGTTATGGCACTAATATTTCCCAACAACATTTTCCTTTAGTGTCGGATTCTAGGAACATCTCCAGAGTCTATTGACAATGCTGAAAACAGATTCAAATTTTCTCGTATGTTGGACTCCATCGGTGTCTTACAACCTCAGTGGAAGGAACTCACTGAGATTGAGGTGAGTAAAAGATAAGGAGTGTGTTTAATGACATGGAGATTAAGCTTTCTTGGTATACAGGTTATAATACCATGCAGTACCATTTAAAACCTACTTTTCATTTAATAAGATAATTTCATGGAAAAATTTAATACTTAAAAAATGATTAAAATGGAAATGTTAAGAAAAATAAAGAAGATGAAAAATTGGAAAACTGAAAAACAAGTTTAAGTCTCAGAATTTGGCAAGGTAAATGCTATTTGGATGCTCATTTGGATTAGAGGGAAAGTAAGAAATTCAGTGTAGAGGCTCCGTGTGAAAGTTTTTTCTCCACCAAAAAACTGTTCTTGTCTGTGTTGCATAGTCTCACCGAATCTGACAGAATTTTGTGAGATTAATATTTGAAAGGGTGAATAAAGCCATAAATGCATGAACAAGAATTATGTTTCAAATACTTTGTTGAGGAAAGGCATGTATGGACATGCTTACTTATTTATGATCCTTGTAGCTGAAACGAAGAATGTAACATGTACAGTTTTGTTGCTGTTCTTTCAGGGAGCTAGAGACTTCTGTGCCCGTGTGGGGTACCCTTGTCTGGTGCGTCCTTCCTACGTACTGAGTGGTGCAGCTATGAATGTAGCTCATACAGACCATGACTTGGAAACATTCCTGACATCTGCTGCTGCTGTCAGTAAAGAACATCCAGTGGTTATCTCCAAGTTCATTCTGGAAGCTAAGGTAAGAAGAAAGTTGTTTTAATTGAAAAAAGATCATGAAGGATGGGGACACTGCTTCAAGGACCACATGAAAAAGTTTAAACTGTCTCATCCATTAGAACCTTTGACAATCCTTTAATAACCTATCCACGGCTTTTTTTTTAAACACATTTGCATTTTTGGCTAAGACAGCAGTCTCTTGCAAGTGGTTTTATCCACATATGACCTCCTGGGACAAGAAGCTTCATCTCCCCGCATATCTTCAGTTTAAAACATTAACCCCTAATTGTGGTTGTAGCAGTAATGAAGAGAGAGTGCCAAAACTAAATGAGTAATGACTATTCCACCTACTGAATTGAATGGTCTACATCCCAGCTTGTGTTACAATCATTTGTTTAATTTGAAAAGTTGTACCCCATATTTTATGTGTTCTGAGATAAATTGTTTAAAGCAAAAATCTTGAAAGCTGTGAAGTTTGAAAATTCTGTTCTCCCCAAATGTCATGTGAAGAGATAAGATGTTAGTTTGCTGAGAAATATTCTTTTGCAGGAAATTGATGTCGATGCTGTTGCCAAAGATGGAGAACTGATCATAGTAGCAATCTCAGAGCATGTGGAGAATGCCGGTGTGCACTCAGGAGATGCAACCTTGGTGACCCCCCCTCAAGATCTCAACGAGGAGACCATTGAGAAAATTTTGAAAATTACAAAAGCGATTGGTTCATCTCTGCAAGTTAATGGGCCCTTTAACATGCAGCTCATTGCAAAGGTTAGCTATGGTTGTTCTTTTCCAAATGTTTTGCATGGGTACTATAACTGGCATTAACATTTTCTTGTTTATGTTCAGTGATTTAGGAAGATTATTCTAGCCAGGTGGGGTACGAGAAGAGGGATTTACTGACAGGTAGTGACAACAGAATGTTTGGAGGTCAAGTTTGTAAATGAAACTGTTACCTCCTGCGCATGTTTAGAGGGTCTGGGTAAGTAGCAGGACAAGAGGTGTAAGGAAGGTGACTTTTCCTCTTGCTGCCCTCAGATGGTTATGTTGCTCTTGTTGAAGGAATCTTTATTTCTTCCATAGCTCGGACAAAAATAGATGTAGAGAAATTGTACCTACTTTTTCTTACAAAATTGATGTTAGAATCACTTTCAGTTAAGAAGAATTTAGTGATTACTTTCCACTGTTTCTTTGAATCCAGGACAATCAGCTGAAGGTCATTGAGTGCAACTTGAGGGTTTCAAGATCATTTCCTTTTGTGTCCAAGACTCTTGGTCATGACTTTGTTGCCATAGCAACACGTGTCATTGTTGGTGAGGATGTTGAAGTAATTGGCGCATTACCTGGCAATGGTAAAGTTGGTGTAAAGGTGAGGTGAAATTTTTAATCATGACTTTCTGATGGGGATAATGATTTTACTCAACAAGTTTATAGAAACGTGATCTAAGTTACTGTTTGTCAGAAATAAATGTAAAAAGACCTCAAACTTTTCCCAGCCAAAAATTTACCAAACTTTTACCAGGGTAAATCCGAACGGATACACTGTGGTTAATCAAACACTGATTGTAATTTACAATCGTATGTACTAAACTGAAATCGTGGTTAAAGTCAAACTGTGGAAGGTAGAGTGTTGAGTCAGAGAAGAAAAGTAAAGATGAACTTAATCAGATAAAAGATAAATCTTGTTGCTTCATATCTTTGTACAAAAAGTTTTAAGAATTTTGAATGTGGAAGATTTGCAACAAGATTCGATTGGGTCAAGAAGGTGACTGTGGCTGGGCAAGCTTGCCTGGCCCTTAATTTTTGCCTGGCACTGCTTGGTTGGTGACAAATCATTACTGCCCATTGACTTCTGCCCAGTACTTCATGCTATTTGTATTCGTTTCTCATGCAGCTATAATAAAATGGAAGATGTAACTGTCTTTTTAGGCACGTTTAAATATAAATCAGCAACCTGTTCGTATTTTTCAAGTATTTCTCTCATGTAATGTGCATCAAACTAAAGCCCAAAAAAGTATGAGTTTACCCTACCCATTAGTTGCTTGCCTCATTTGAAATTCTTTTCTCTGAACCCACACTGAAATTAGTCTAACTTCAATCCTGGACAAGAACAAGTTGTAATATACAGATCTGAAAAGCTAATTGCAAGTATTCAAAGTTGGTTGTCCTTAAACTTTCTAAGAACTAGAACCATTATAAATAGGCAAGACTGATGTTGTAAGATGCATTTGAAAAATTCAAAAGAAAAAATTTAAATGTGTATATTAAAGGGGTAAGGTAGTCTTTTCTAGGTAGCACTGAGAGGCCTCAGTTGGTCTATGTTTCCCCAAGGGCTACATTGGATAATCACTGGTCTTAGTTTTGCCTTGTTGTCACGTCATTTTCCCTTAGCCTTAGGATAAATTGTAATGTCGAGAAAACATTATTGTGTTTTTCTTTTGGACAGTTTAGATTATATATCATTTCATTATTGATGAATCTCATTCACAGGTTCCTCAGTTTTCTTTCTCTCGATTGGCTGGAGCAGACATGCTCCTTGGTGTTGAAATGGCCAGCACGGGGGAGGTGGCATGTTTTGGTGAAAACCGTTATGAAGCTTACTTGAAAGCCATGATTAGCACTGGGATTAAAACCCCGAAGAAAAACATCTTCCTGTCCATTGGGAGTTACAAGGTAAGCTACCTAGAACTGGAATGTCAGTATTGCTGTGGCCAATGTGGAATCCTGGGAAGGGAGTATACTTGTTTGGGTTGATATGTAGTGATGGGTTATGTAATGGATGGATTGTACATGCATTTTATTGCTGTGATTCATGATTCTATGATTACCATGTTGAGGACTATGGTGGTATTTTGGGGTGAATGGGTTGAAGGTATCTCAGAAGTAGAAAGAGAATTATTGTTTTAGATGATATATGTTCTGTTTTGAGGTTTCTGGGGAACTTTGGTAAATATGATTTGTCATTAATAATCATAGTCACCAGGAAGTTGAGAACGTTCGCAGATGGAAATGACTGGGAATGAACTCTGTAAAAGAGGTACTTCAGAATTATGTGTGATTATTGTTATTATTAGTTCCATCAAATCTCCCTGAAGTTGACAGAGTGTCTCACTGGTGTGCAGACAGACCATACATCAAACTGTGTAGGATGTTAATGCCTTACACTACTTGGGATTATGGTAATTGCTTTGTATCAAGCAGTGTTAATTGTTTATTACTTGTTTGGGATGTCTAATGTCCCTTCGTTCTTTGACCTTATAGAGCAAGACAGAGTTGCTGTCATCAGTGAGAACACTGGAGAATATGAAGTACAACCTGTATGCCAGCATTGGTACGGCAGACTTCTACTCTGAAAATGGAATCAAGGTATGTCATTAGGACAGGGGACAGATTGAAATTCATGATTTTAGTAACAAAGTGCCTAGCTGTAGGAATGTGTGATTGATTAGTGACACATTTGTATGATACATATATAAAATACAAATATAACAGTTAGGAAAAACCTCAGACAGTGTTTATTGTTGGACATTTCAACTTTAATGATAATTCATTCAAAATGTGGACATTTTTGTTTCACTGGTGTTGACAATATTAAAGGAAAGTGAGGAGTTATTATGAGATTTCTAGCTTTCAGCAATTATGTTAGACTGCTGACATTTTGAGGGCATTGTTTGTGATTAACCTAGCTGTACTAGAAGCTTGCTTTATTAAAATTTTTTTGACATTTGAACAGATAACTGCTGTTGATTGGCCATATGGTGATGACAGAGAGACTCGTCAGACAGGAGAACCACAAAATATAGCAGACTATCTGTCAGACCGCCACTTTGACCTCGTGATCAACCTACCCACTAGAAACGGTGGCACTCGTAGAGCATCTTCTTTTGTTACTCGTGGTTACCGTACTAGGAGAATGGCCATCGACAAAGAAATACCACTCATTACTGATGTCAAGAAAGCCAAGCTCTTTGTGGAGGTGAGTTGATATGAACCGGGGCCTCTTCTACCCGTTTGTGACATTGCTGTGTGGCTAGATGTAGGGGAGGGAGGGCTTGTGGGTAATATCTTTATGTCACATGGGTCACTGTGTCATTATTTATAGTTCATGGTTAAATTTACTCCATTTTTTTTTGCAGGTTTTATCATCTTTCCTGTCTAAATATTTTGGGTATAACAAGGAAATTGTGGCAAATTATGATGATTCAAGGACTTTTTGAAGTCATTTAAGGACACTGAGGATAGAAGAATTCTATGGACTGGAGTATTCATTTACCATTTTAAATACTTTGGGTTAGAAATCTGAATGTAAGGAAATTTTTCCGAATTGATTATATTTTCCTTGAAGGTGAAAAATTTGCCTTGCTTTGATACATAAGGGATGGGTAATGAGTGTTCCATAGACTTTGTGAAGCTGACTGAGGCAGGTAACTAAGCAACAGTAATGCATAGAAACATCGGTTTTCAAATCCAGTGTTCCCAGTTCTCTTGAAAATTCTAGAGAGAGTTTCTTTTTTCCAGTTTGGGAACAGTCAAGGAGTTTTTGTTGAAGCACCACACTTATTGTATGATTGGCTATGATGACATTCTGGAGTGGAATATTTATTCTGGTGTTCTGAAAAATGGTTGGGGAAATTCCAGGGAACGGTTTTTTCATGAAATTCTGAAATTTGGCTGATCACAAACACATTTTGTTCCAAGGCTTTACGCAGAGTTGGTGGTGAACCAAAATTGAAGACCAACATAGACTGCCTGACTGACAGCCGTATGCTTCGTCTTCCTGGACTGATTGACGTGCATGTTCATTTCCGAGAGCCAGGTGCGACTCACAAAGAGGACTTCTCATCAGGCACAGCTGCAGCTCTAGCAGGAGGTGTGACCATGGTTGGTGTCATGCCAAACACACATCCTGCCTTTGTGGATCAAGAATCTTTCCTCCTTGGTAGAAAGGTTTGTTCATTTTAATTTTTTTTTTATTTCCTGAAAGGGGAAAGTGGGGTCATTCAAGAATGACCTTTCCACAATAGAGTGTAATTGTTAGTCAGGGCCTTTGGTTAGCACACGGTCTAGTAGTGTAGAAACATTGCTGCGTGGTATATAAAGCCAAGGACATTTTTACCTGCAAATGTAGTTTGCTTACCTCGAGATTTGTAGATTGGTGTCAGGGTCTTTTATCAGCTTGCAGGAAACCTTTTATTGGTTGCTATACAATAGGTAGTAATCACATTTTTAAGGATTGATGACAAAGTATTCGTTAAAGCTTGGCACTAACTTTACAATTCAATGAGTCTGTCATATGCATACCACAGTTCTGATTACCGAGTGGTGTGCAATGTAGCGTTCTTTGTTCTTGGTAATGATATGAAGTTGAAAGTGGTAGATTTTTAAATTTGATGATCACAAAAAAGTGCATGAATATCATTTCTAGAATACATCTAGACATAGTGCTTTAAGTAAAATTTAATAAATAGTTTGGAATCCTGATAAATTTGATGTGTTTGAGAAAAATTTGTGGCCCTTTAAAGTGCTTGATTTTCTTCCTCAGGAAAGTTTATGAAACCTTCTACCTAATGCTGTCTTTCTTAGAAAATGGTGAACTGAGACATTAATGTGGGAACTTTGACAATTTTTTGTCACTGAGTCAAAGTTGTTTTGATATCTGAATATAATTATGAAAGTTGAGTAGGTATTGTGTTAGAATGGCCATCATGAGGTCTGTGTAATACAATATGTTTCTTTCAATGTTGTTTTACAAGCATTTACCTGTTTGAGATTGTATGTATGCTGTCAGTAACTGTTTCTGTAGTGAACAACAGTAGTGGAAAAAAATTTCATCAGTATTTGTTGTTTGCGTCTATCACAGCTTGCAAGGCTTGGGGCCAGATGTGACTATGCCCTCTATGTTGGTGCAGGACCAGATAATGCTGAGAAGATTGCTGATATAGGTGCCCAGGCAATGGGGTTGAAGATGTATTTAAACGATACATTCACAAGTCTTCGAATGGATGATGTTTCGCTGTGGAAAAAGGTGAAAAACAACATTTGCACTCCCTCTTCTACTTGTACTGATAAGTCCGAAGGAAATTGGCAAATAGAATGCAGTTTCTTTAGGGTCTGCTTAGCTGCAATTTGTTGTATATCAAGTTTACTTCAAGAAATTTGAACGAGTGAAGTATGGGACTAAAGCCTGTAACTTGTAATCCATTGCGACATTAATTGTTGGAAAAAAAATTCATTTGAATTGAATAGATACTGGACAAATAATGGCTTCTTCTTTGATACAGATGCATACATTTCAACAGGAAAATTGCCTGAAAAGCAAATTTTGTATATAGTGTCCACCATACTGCTAAGTTGTGAGTGATTGACAACTGATTGTAAACATTGTGTATGACAGATGGCACGTATTTTTGTCCTGTAGATTTTTAAGTATATAATTATGTACCTCAAAATAATTTCCTTGGGCCCCATTGGAAATGGGCAGTCATTTTGTCAGCCTAATAGGTTTAGCGCCAGTTACTCAATTGTTTCGTTCAATCTGTTTTTATGTTTTGTATGCGTTGTCTAAACTTGTGAGTACAAATAAACAAAACAAAACAATAAATGGTTTATTATTTGCAGATCCTAGATAGTTTTGAAATCTTCGGTTTGACTTATGCTCATTTTAAGTTGTGTTGCAAACATTTTTATTGTTGAGAATGTGGAGTGGTGGGAAGGACAGAAGAGAAGGGGAAGAGAAAAGCATGGGTGGGAGGGAGAAAAAAAAATAAGATTTAGTAGCAGAATTTTTGGAGTTCAGTAGTTTTAAAGTGATTCTTACGGAAACATTGATATTAAGTTACAGTGTGCCACTTTGATGTTTGTCCGCTTTCATGTGGGAGGCATGGGTTCGATTCCCAGGCCGAGTCATACCAAAGACTTTAAACATGGAACCTACTGCCGTTGTGCGTGATGC
>JAAAJZ020452873.1:0-11904 GCA_010015985.2 Actinopyga echinites
GATGTTCGACCCCTGGTGAGGGAGACATTTAGACTCCACGAACTCCTCCCACCCGACTAATTCGTGGAAGAGAAGCTTGATCACCAACCGGTCAAATAAGGTTTAAAAAAAATGAGAAAACATGGAAAGGGATAAAATCTGTACATACAAATTTATTTTTATGTACTCATTAAAGATTTTTATCCTCTGAGAAGGTTATTGTGGAGAAGTGTATCACTGTTCTGTCTGGTTTTAAACTTTTATAGCAGATACCTTTCTCTGTGATATGTACATAGAATAGTTAACGACAAACAAAAAAAGTCTTTTATCCTCCCTTTTATGGCTTCCACTTCTAATCCTGTAGATGTAACCTTTTTTTGTAAATATGTACAGTTTTATCTCATATAGGCTATAAAAACATGATGGGCGGGAAACCAGGGTGTGCATATTTCATAAGGGTTTCTTTCCTTCATCAGGGAGTTTTATCAAGAAAAGTATATTTCGTGTGATTTTGTTACATTTTAGAATGGTCGTTAAGGTGTATCTTTAAGAAATGTAAAGTTTTTGTTTTTGACAAGCGGGACAGGTAAGAGAAGAATCTGTTGTATCTCGTATCCTTTGAAATAAGGTGACAACTCCCAGAATTCATAGAAGACATGTCTGAAAGTGGATTGTATCCAACATGTATACATAAGAGATGTACATTACAAAAGTTTGGAATTTCATTTCTCTTAAATTCCTACCATGTTCATTAACAAATAGGTTGAGTAATGAGAAAGAGACAAAAAACTTGACTACAACTTTACTAAGATTGTTTTTTATACCGATAATGTGTGCATAATCATCTTTGCAGTCAAATAAGATTGTACTTTTTTTCTAACATTGTATCAAAATGTAAATGGAGAGAAATGTTGAAATCAAAATGCATCACCTCAGAAAATCATTTGTACACATTCCTCACAAAATGTTGCTTGCTTCGTAAATTTCTCGACCATAGGGTAAGTATCTTTTGTCAAATTCTAGGAATATTTCATACTATTTTGCCACAGTAGAAAAACACTTTTTTATTGAGGAGGGGGAGGGGGTTTGGGGTAGTTAATAAAGTGATGTTTCATTTAAGTAGCATTAAGCTGAACTTGTAGTTCAAAAGTGTTGAAGTATCCTAGATTATTATCATTTAGTTTTCATGAAGTTTGCATTATCATCTAAGTTCATGTGAAGACAGTGGGTAAGATCAATCTGTATATTCCTTTCACCCTGACTCTGTAGCGCTATGAGATTGCAGAAATGAATACAAGCATACCCTCATTTTAAGATTCCCTTCCCTCTAAACAATGCCTGAAAGAAGCAGGTACAAAAGAGCAATTTTCATCTCAATGAACTTGGAAGAATTCACTGCCAATTTTTTTTTCATAGGAATGAGATCCTGGTTTGCACTTGGATGTTTAGACTTGATTTAACATTAGCAATTTTCCTTATAGAAAGTACATTATTATATTACTTACCAAGTTTCCCTAACTAGTAAGGAGAAACACTTCTTCTGTGAGCTTGAAGACTATATTAGTCCTATTTTGTTGTCCAGTCTGTATGGGCTGGAGAGATTATCATTGGTGGTTCAGACCAAAGGTTCCTGTTGTTCAGTTTTCATCATCCTGTGTTGCTAGGCAACATACGACAGCCATTAATCTATTTTTGAGACGCAAATTGTCATCCTTTATCTACCCTGTTCATTGTTGCTAGGATACACAATTATGATAACAAGAAAAATCCATCAGAGAGCCTCTTGGTCGCTAACATTGGTTTGGATTTAAAGTTATATAATGACTTCCTTGTGCCAGTTGTGGTGAATAGATCAGAATTTTGTATCTAGGATAAAGTTGACCTTTGTAGTGGCATTTATTAAAGTTTTGCAATTTTTGCATGTTTTAGCATATTTTCAGTCTTTTTTAATGTTTCTAAGTCATGTTTTTTAGTCCTTTAGTGATACCCATCTTGTCATTCCTACAATTTCAAATTTTGTGACCAACTTTGCTTACCTTTCTTTTTGGATGATTGGGTCACTCTTTACCCCCAGGGCATTTTGAAACTTTTTTTGTGCTAACAGATTTGTGAAAAGTATTTATGCAAAAGGTTATGGTACATAGTGAAGATGTAGACAGAATCATGACATTCATTGAAAGAAAGAGAGGAACAGTAACAACTTTGTAGCAGAGGTTGGTAAACTGTCTGGTTTTCAGTGGTGAGTTCAAAATAACTGCTCGTGGTTTTGGTGTTTTTTTTAAACAATATTTAGCTTTATTCTTTTCACTTAACTTTTCATATGCTTCTGAAAAGATTTGCATGCAAACAGTGATGTGTATTTAGTCACCAAGTTGTCGATTTCAGTTTTGTAAGATAGAAGTATACTGGTGCATTGTGCATCTACAACCAGGTGTAGACTGCAGTTTCCCAACTATTGTCTCAATTTTCAACAGAACACTTAACCAATAAAAGGTTGTGACTTCAGTATTTATAACAGGAAAGTTTTCTAAAAAAAAATGTTCTTGGAGACAAAGCAAATTTTTGATGGGTAATACTTTATGCTCAGACCCATACTTAAGTAAAACTGACATAGGCTGTTGAATTTATCATAACATCATTCTCCATTACATATACTGTACATTTTAAGGGAAGTGGCTAATATTTTGGTAATGGTAAGTTTCTGATGATGTGTCTTTTACCCATTAGTTTTACAGTTGATGAATAAGTGAGTCTCTTACTATGAACTCTAAGCAATATTTCTGATCATGCAGCTAGTCCCTCCACTGTTGCCACAGTGATTCTTCATTTGATGCTGTCTTTTTTCTGTATGCCTGTTATGGTGTGTCTTGAATCTTCATTGCCCCTATAGTAAATCAGCTTTACTGAAAGGCAAGCTTAGGATATTAATTATGCAGCAAAGGCTTCAGTCCATGTGAACATTGAATGAGTTTGTCATGAGAATCCTATGTCAACACCTTTCATAAAGATTGGTTAAGGGGGAGGGATCTTCATAGGAACTTTTTAGTGATCCTAGAGACAACTTAGCAAGGATTTCTTGCCTCATTTTGAAAGGTCCCTCCTCCCTTCTTCTTACTTCTTTTCCCTTCTTCTCCCTTCTCCTCCCCCACCCACCTGCACCTTACAGCCGTAACTCATCTGTGGCATCTTTCAAATATTTAGTTTATCTATAACTGTTATGTGAAGATGTACCCTCTGTCTTGTCACAGTTTCCACAATACTTTTCTTATTAAAATGCACCTTCCTTTTGCAATTGTATTCCTTCATCTATTGCTGTAGCCATCACTTCCTGGTTTCAAGTAGGTCTAGATTTCTATTACCTAAATCATTTCCTAGTAGTGTTTGTAATGTTGTCAGCTCTCGAGAACCGCAGGTCCGTGAGACCAAAAATCAGTGTCCCAATACTGTTGGCGCTTTTAACTTTCCGTCTCACAGACCTTTGCTCTGATTGCTCTGAACACCGATTGCCTTACGATCTTGCGCACTCACACTAATGCAGTTGTGGTCTCGTGGAATTCCCCCATTTGTAATCATGCTTTTATCATCAATTGAAGGGACATTGTTTAATTTCATTCCACCTTTATATTTTGCTTCAAAGAACAAGGAGACTTGTGATTCTATCTTACAAAGTGTCTGCTTTGAATACAATAGTGAATTAACAGAATGCATTTGCTCATTTTAGGGTGCAGTGTCTAGGCATTTGTAATCAAGGTTCAGTTTAGTCAGAGGTTGCCGTGTAAAGCTCTCTCAAGGAAGAGGTTGTAGGATACAGTCACAACCAAGCCTGAAGCCAGATGGGGGCATTGAAAGGTTGCAAGATATTTTAAGAGGAGATGGGGTAAGGGGGGGGGGTATTTTTCAGGGAGACCAGCTATACTAGGCCAATACTTTTTCCATGTGCTCCCAAATTTTTCTATTGCCCTGGCTATGGGCCCTGATAGAAACTTGTATTTACTTCCATTTTGACCACCTGTTTACCTCCATGTTGAAGGATCTTGAAAGGCAGTCCAATGTGGAGTAATTTCCAGGTTTTGTTTCCTTGAGGCTTTGTATATGAATTCCTCCTGAAGTTTCCTTTCCTCATGAACAGTAATAACGAAAAGTTTCATACGAACAGTAATTGTAGAAAATTTCATCATGATTTTGAGTTGTCCGCAGACTTGTAAACTTATTGTGCTGTTGTTTTTAATTCTATTTTGTTTCAAGGCAAATAAGGTTTGTAGACAATGTTCATGGCTAAGTTTCTTAACTTAGTTTCTTGTTTATATTCTTTTATCTTTGGTTTTAAGATGAAGTTATTTTACAGGATAATCTCAATTTTGTGCCAAATAAGCATCAAGGCACCATATATTTCTTTTCCTTCAAAGGTTGTTGCCATGATCAACATCGTATTCACAAGCGCGTGTGACAACCGTGAACCCAAAATTTTAGGCACTTGCTTTGAATCAACCCTCTAGTTCCAGTAAGATTTCTCTTTTTCTGTTGCTACTTGAAACTCGTACTGATGCCTGTCATAGTTTTGAACTCATTGTAAGTCATGTTCATTTTAGTTTAACAACCCTATAACATCAGCACTCTCTTTCCAGTATCTTAACTATGAATATGGTAAACAAAGAAATTATTATGTTTTGAAAATGAAGTAGGTTTAATTGTTTCATGTCGATGTTCATTTGACAGCTGTTAATGGTGTGCTTGTTTGGAGTAGGTCTTTAAATATTATGAACATGCAACCTCTTCTCTTGAAGTTTCTACAAAACACCAACTTATCACTAAGTTGTGATGAAGTTCAAAATTATGATTGGTCAAGATTGTTGTACATACATATCTTGCTTTGTAAATAGATGTAAATAGCCTTAATAAAGCTGCATTAATTATGTCTGTTGTCCATGTTCTAGTTTTTAGTGAAGAAAGTGCTTCTCATGGAAATGAGCTCACTATAGTATATAATATGTCCCTGATTTGCCACAAGTTTGCACCCATGTTAGACACCATGTTGAGTATAAAATAACATCAAGGCAGATACACAATCATCTTGGTGCATCATAGGATGGAACCCATTGAAGCCCTCTACTATGCAAATTGTAATGATGACAAACAGCTCAAGCTTCCTGCTTAATCTCCACATGATGTATGGTAGCATCTGCCAGTACTGATGAAGGTCCTGACCAAATTCTCAAACTCAGTCCAGCAGAGGCATGGTCTGTCAGATATCACAAAACAATATGGGACTAAGTGGGAACTTTTTGCAACTGGGACCATACAACAGTATGAAAATTTTCACTATTTTACTGTGAGGCTATTAATGCCTTTTGGGTCCTGCTTTTGAGAAATGCCGGATCTGCCATTACCTGTGCCCTGTAAACTGGTTTTGAGCTGGCATGCACCTATATCCATTATGTAAAAAGTGACCGCAAAACAAAAAAACCAACAGAGTTTTTAATGTACTTGATTGTTATTTATTGTGTGTATATAAGATAACCTTTTCCATTTCCTAATCATAGAATAAGAGGTGGGAAGGATTTTTATATATATATATATGATAACCTTTTCCATTTCAGAATAAGAGATGGAAAGGAATTCAAGCAGATGTTTGAATAAGACTGAATTTCTCTTTTTAGTCTAATCTAATGGTGGTAGTAAGTCAGTACCTTCCAAAATCCCCTTCAGCAGTGTCAACTGAGTCAAAGACCGAAGTCACTGACCTGAGCCAGTCACCTGAGCCAGTGACCGGAGTCACTGACCAGAGTCAATGACTTCAAGTAACTGACCTGAGTCACTAACCTGAGCCAATGACCTCAGTCACTGATGTGAGCCAATAACCTGTGCCAATGACATCAATCACTGACCTGATTTAATGACCAGAGCTAATGAGCTCAGTCACTGACCGGAGCCAATAACCTGAGTCACTGACGCTGGTGACCTGAGCCAATGACCTGAGTTACTGACGTGAGCAATGACCTGAGTCAATGAGCTTAGTCAGTGACCTGAGCCAGTGACCAGAGTCATTGACCAGAGTCAATGACTTGAGTCACTGACCTGAGGCAATGAACTAAGTCACTGATGTGAGCCAATGACCTGAGCCAATGACTGGAGTCACTAAAATAGCTGCAACTGACTTGATCACACAAAGTGGAGCGACTTGTTACAACTGTGCTATAAATAGCAACCATAATTACTTGTAAAATAACGTCAAACAACAACAGGAACATAACAGTATGACATAACACACATTAAAGGGTAATCTTCAGGAGTAACTTGTTCAGTGGCTGTACAGTTGCATAGAATGGTACTTAAAGCTACATTAATATATCAGGGAGATCTGAAGTTACAGTCTTTACCCTCCAACTCTTTCTCTATAACAAATCCAATTTTGCCTATAAAAGTACCAGACCTGTTGACTTTTTCACATAGGTATTAAATCACATCTACCTGCCAAGCTGTAAGAGCACCACAAACTAGCCTTAAATGCATCTTTAATACTCTCTTCATTCCATTTTGGGGAAAGGTTCGTTGAGTGAGGCAGGAATGGCAAGACTCAGGAACTTTGATTTTGTTCACATTACCATCACTCCCTCTAATAAGTTCCAAAAGGGTTTACAAAAATGAAAAAATTACACCCAACTTGCTTTAAATGTATACTTAATAACCTGGGCAGAAGTGATCAAACAAAGAAATTTATACCAATTAGTCCCAACTTCTGACATTTTACTGAAAATGCTACATTCTCAGATGTTTGATGAAATTGACAACTTCATATTTCTTCCTTTCTCTCTGATTTCCTGCCTTTATTACAATGCAGAAATTGTTAAAATGGTTTGTATTTGACTTTAAATAATAATTCCAGTCCATGATAGCTCAAGTGTGACTGCATTACATATTTACATAATGAATAAACTTTCCACCAACAACAGAAAGACAAAGTAAATGCCATAAAACATCATGACTTGAGACTAATGGGGGTTCCAAACTCAATGCCGTCAAACCAAGATTCCGAGATAAGATCCCTTTACAATCCCAGTTGTCATCAGAGTGGTATTACCCTAACAGTTTCAAACCAAGGAATGGTTTTGTGGCACCATCAAAGGAAAAGCCAACGTTGAAATATAAATGTTTCGCTTCTTAAAAATCATCTTGTGAAACAATATGCATTTGATTCAAATTTAGTCACTAGCATCATCTTTGAAGACTGACATGAAGACGAAAGTATTTCACTTAATATCCAAAGTGAAGATGAAGCTCTATCAACTTGTCACACATTTTCATACTTCTTTCAAAATGTCCACTGCACAGCCTAAGTTTTGTGTTTTAAATATAAGATTCTTTTAGTGATACATTCTTGAGGAATACATTCTTACAGGAAAATTTGAAAAAGATGACATTAAAAAGGAACAACATTGGCTATTCTTCTGGTGTCTGTGTTCCAATAGTTTAATCTTCTATAGGATGATACAGGATGATTGAGTGTCTGAAAGCTGCTCAACCTTGGAATGTCCATCGAATGTCTTGATGTATTCCACGAGCTAAAAAAAAAAAAAAATTACAAATCGATAAGGTAGTTCAGAACACAAGGAGCGAAGGTCCAAGGTCAAATGAGACAATTAGACCCATTCAACTGCATGCGATTTCTAGTCACAAAAAAACAGCAGTCACATGTAAAGCACGGCAGCCACAGAGGGACAGGCATTCAGCTGGTGGCCGAATACAAACAAACCAAATACTACATGAAGGCTATAGTGCACACACATGCACACATCTGCTGTGGATAATTCTGAACAACCGTATGAAAATAAATTTAACAACAAAATGCAAAGACTGTAAGTCTTATTGGTATAACAAGAAGGAAAGTGCAAAAAGAATTGATCTACAAATCCATGCCTTAGAGAAAGTGTAAGAAAAAACAGAATAGCAGAACCAACATAATTAATGCCATCAAAACCTCAGCTGATGCACCCTTGCTTTCTGTGCTTCCTAGCTTCCATACAACTGGAGAAGGAACGTGAACTGATACATCCCAAACAGACACCCAAGAACCAATTTTTACCCGAAACAGAATGCACAAATGCACTGAATATTTAACACAAGAATTTGACTTCACGTTTTCCAGAAATGACATCAACTGTCCTAAACCAACATATGTATATACAATTTCACTATGGTATGGAAAGAGATGAACATGGCAGATAAACTTTCAACTGAACCAGTCCAACAGCTGTCTATTCAAGACAGTTTACCAGCACACACATGTGGAGTATGAAAAACATCCAAGCTTCCTATCTTAAGATATTAAGAGCTTGACCCTGGTAACCCCAGATGATCTTTGACCTCCACTTAAGTCTTAAATGAACAGGCTAATTCTACTATCTATGGGTATCCATATGCCAAGTACAAAAAGTATCCACTACAAGTTCAAGGACTTTCAGTCACCTCTGTACTAAACTTCCAAGCTTCTACCTCACTTTTCCCTGCTGCATGAAAACCCTGCAGATATACAAAGTTCCACACTAAGTTTGTATATATTTTTCAGAAAAGCTCACAAAGATTACACCACTTAACCAAGACCCCATAAACTCTGCAAGAGTTCTCTCTGGTGACTGGGGGATGCTGAATGTTTTTATCTATAGGTTTACCCATACAGTATACAGAATACACATTGAGAATCCTGACTCATGGAACCATTTATGCAATTCCCATTAGAAGTGAGCTATTCCAAGCTCTCATAGCCTTAGCAGTTGTGACTCTGAGTGGAACTGCAACTTCAAATTGCATTTTTTAAATTACTGTACATCATTACAGTCAGAGATACATATGTACATAAAACATATTTCAGCTCTTGACAATACGCCTACCTATACTTCAAAACCAAAGGCTTTTTCCTACAGATGAGTTGCAAGTTTCCAGGCATTGAAGCATTCAACTAAAATGAAAACTAGTAGTTGAGTAAAGAAAAGAAGCCAACTACTGGCACAATATTGTGTAAAATATTGAACACAAAGACAAACATTTCACTTAACTTAAAGTATGATTTTTTGCATTTTTTGGCATTGCCAAAAATTACACGGGAGCCACGACTCTAAGAATGTGGAGTCACCTGACTCCAAATTAGAGCAGAGTTTACACCCTGCTGCCCCCACAGAGAGATAAACAAGGTTCCGACATGGCATCTGATTCTCACCTTATCCATAACTGGGAATCCTCCTGATTCCAGTTTGGAGAAGACTATCTCACCATTAAGCTTGATCTCAAAGGAACCTGTAGAAAAAGACATACATATGATAATGAATAAAAGAATCATTTAATGAAAGGAAATGTAACTTTTGCTCCATATTTTCTGGGTTTTTCCATGAAATGTTGAAGACACATCAGGAAAGACGTGTTCTGAATACGGAATTTAAGAAATAGACAAATGACAAAACAGAAAGTCTTGGGGATCAGAGTTTGCTTGTCTTTATTTAGATCTTTCTAAAACAACTTTCTTTGACAACCATGTATCATTTTTGACACAAATCTCAACAGAAAAGAATTTAAAGTGACTGTATTTTGTAACTCATGATATGTTTTCTTTCAACAGATGTGAACAGAAACTGCCTTCTACTGACAAAATATTTTGGTTTTTCATGTAGAAAAGAGAAAGGATACATGAGGGTCTGCAAATTTTTTCACTTGGCTCTAACTTGAAGATATCATTCCTTCCCAACCATTCCTTCACAATATTAAAATGAAAATATCACTTACTGCTCCGTCCAACCTCTCCTGAGACCTCAACTTCTGGATCTGCATCCTTGAGCTTGTCAGCAAATTCCAGATAGCTAGGGTAGTACCCTCATTGACCACTAGTAGATAAAAGTAAAACATCACTCTGTTTTACAATTAGCACAGTAAATGATGTCTTTATGATAATTAGTTCTTACATGTTTTATCCATGGTACTTTCAAACCTAAATTAATATTTGTATGGGTAACCCAGGTACATGCTGGGCTGAATATTAATCAATTCCAAAATCACTACCGTGATCTGTCATGAATTTAAACTATCATTTTACTGTGAAAAAATGTACAAAATTATTACAGTGTTATTCCAGAAAGAAGCATCATTTTTAGAATGTAGTCAAAATACAAATAAAGACACTTTACTTTATGCAAGATATCAATGGATCAGTCCAACACAAAATCTGTCTACATAAATGACAAAACTTTTACATAGTATTCAGCTTTACATATAGATCTGGGGTAATCAAGAACCTTTGAAGTATGGGATGTTAGATAACAGCTTACAATTTTTTAACCAGATGAAACACTATAGTGTAATATTATTGTTTCTGAAATTGTTTCTGACTTCACCATTTGCCAACTGTGAAGACATTTACAATTAAGTATTATTATCCACAGAGTTTACTTCCACTGGCTAACAAAATCATTTCCCTATCTTAAACTTAACCCTACAGACCAGTACAATAATTTTGTGGCTTTTTATAATATTAAAAACCCTAGGGCACTTACGAAAAACTGCAAGAAATGAAGAGGACCTTTAAAGTGGAGCCTAAAGGAAAAGAAGTTTTTCTGTGAAATGTGTGCTTGAGGAATCAAAGTATTGATAATTAATGTCATCTTGAAACACTTCTAATCAAAGTGTCACCCAACAGGGTTTTAGCTCTTGAGACCGAAGGTCCACGAGACTGTCCGCAAAACCAAAAGTATATACTGTTGGCATTTTTCACTTTCTGTCTTGCTTTCAGTCTCCCAGACTGGTCTCATGAGCCCTGACTCACTTTCTGTCTCGCATACTCATGCTAATTACCATCTTGCAAACCTTCGGTCTAGTGGATTCCTCCACTCAATACCAGGGACATAAAACAAATTCAACCATTTGTTTTAATACAGCCACATTACCCTCTAATACAAGGGATATTCCAGTACATACTGTACAGACTGAAATGACCTACAGAAATGATTTTGTGTAATCTGGATCAGAATTCTACTTATGACATGGATATTTTTTGACGTTGAATGGGTGATAATTAGAAAATAGGAATGCAAATAAATTGAACTGACAAGGGAAAAAAGTATGCAGGCAGCGAAAAGAAACTACTATTTTTTAACGTGGTCTATGCCTCAAACCTCCATAGCACATTTTATGAACTGTAACCAAATTTCACTGTATTTACGGCACTCACTTCTAGACTGTTAATTACTCTGAAACAGAACAACTAAACCCTACTCTTGATTGAGGGTTTGTAAGAGTGCTGCTGGTACTGCTGTTTTACCTTTTTACCACACTGTGTGACTGGGATGAAACTTCACCTGCCACTGAGTTAAAACTTTATGTGAGGTAAGTCAACACTGAAAGCTTACTGACTCTGTCTGATAAATTATGTACAGTAGGATGATCAGACTAAACCTGAAGTCAATTTCACAAGGATGACGTATGTATTCTTTGTTTGTAATGGCATACTGTACACATAGGCCTAGCTTATAAATTTTCAAATTCTATTTGATACAAACTGTATGCAAATTGACATGATACAGTACCTCTGGTCCTCTGCACAGATAAGAGCTGCCAGATTTGTGACTTAAACTTGTCAACACAGCATCATTGCTCCAGAATTTACACTGGGCCCCACTCTAACATGGAAGGAAAGTAACCATCAAAAGTATGCTCTACAAAATATCCCCCAGTCCCATAGCGATTAACAAGGATGACTACTTCGGGGCTGGAAAAAAGAAATCATGCGGGCAAGGCCATTTAATGTCAGCTTTTAGGGCACATTTATTGATCTCAAAGGGCACCAAGGCCAAACAGAAGATTTTGTGTTATCTGGGAATGGGATGCTTGGTTGTATTTTGTTAAGAGGGACACGACGCCCAATTGGCCTTGAAAAGTACACTGTTG
>JAAAJZ020453978.1:0-11900 GCA_010015985.2 Actinopyga echinites
GCTAAGCCACTGAAGCTTAGCCCCCCCTTTTGTAAAATCCTGGATCCGCCCCTGATGTCTTCCACTACTTCTGAAAGTAGGAGATAAAGCATTTGTCCACTACTTTTCCCACAACCCTAATAAAAACATATTCCATCTGTGCCTGATTTTATAGCTTACAATGGCTGACGCAATGAAATCAATCTCCAAAACTGTGAAAATAGTCTCTTTCATTCAAAGCCACGGAGAGAGGTTTAACCAAGGGCAATGTCATCAACAGAGAGGAGGTGGATGCATAATTTTTCAGTGTGGTATGAAAAGAAGTTGGCTGCATGGGCAGGCACTACTTGCACTGCAATTCCATTCTACTTTCCAGAAGCTGTTAATGCATGTGAACTCTATACTTTAGAGTGATACAAATAATAACAATGGACATTTTGTATCATTATGTTGATTCAAATAATTTATTACTCCCCAATAGTTACTAGTCCAACATCAACAATCCTGATGAAACCATCATTGAATGCCATGGAAAAACAGAAGAAGAGTAAGTATTAAGCGGCAATTTAGAACACTTTTTATTCAACCTAATTCCACTAGACATTCTGTGACATGTATACCTCCAATAGAATTTTTTTTAAGCAAACATTGTATGAGATGTTGCCATCATTAATTACTTTAATTCAGAAATAAAGAAAAAGTTGTAACAATATTTCTACTTGCCCTTATACCTACACTCAAGCACCAATGAACTGCTTTGTCACAAATTATTGAAAATAGACAACCGATACTAAACAAGGTGTAGTTAGGATTTAGATCATTTCAAAAATGGTGAAAGGGAAGGAGACCATTCAGGCCCATAGTCAGAGAGGGCCAAATAGGCAAAGCCCCCCCCCCCGGAAAATTTTTTCCCCTAGAAGCTCAAAAATGACCATTGGCTTAATGCATTTTAGTTTGTTCTTCCCCCGGAAAGACATGTCACCCCCCTAGAAGCTTTTTGCCCCCTTCAGTACCTTGTCTGGCTATGGGCCTGAGACCATTGTGTTATTAACTAAAACTGGTTGCGGCATTCTTCCCAACCACATGATGTTAGCTGGGACTGAGTACAGGAGCTATCTGCTTCCACTTCTTGATGTTTGTTTTTCTCCTATTAAAGAGGTTATAAAGTATGTAACAAATGTGAAATAATTAAACAGCAACTAGATTTCTCTGTATGACATCTTAAACAGCAAATATGAAATAACAAAAGACATCAAAGAGGAGCACAAGAGACTGAATATGCATGGCTAAAATGGCAAAGAAACTTAAACAGCTGGTTATGTATTCACAGTTGAAACAAAAATTTCAAATGAAGTATTATTTCCAAAAAAGTGGAAGAAGATGCTATTGAGTTCCGTATAAATTTCATATACTTAACATTTTGTCTCAAGGGTCCTTATTTCTCCCCCCTTCCCCTCTTAATATTTCATAAAATGCTACAAAAATCTATACCTCAGTGCTGAAGAAAAATATCATTGATAAATCATAGCTCAATTTTTATGAGAAACCAATTTCAGAATTTTTTATTTTCTTCATTATATGCTTGATAGTCACTTGACAAAGATGGTACTTTTGACATTATTCTTTCATCGGTTTGTATGTGAGCTGAGATGGGGTGAGGTGGGGGTGAGAGAAAAGTATGTCACGTTTCAGACCACCAATCCGCCCTCCTCCAAAAAAGTCAATTCCATCAAAAGTGGTCCCTCTTTGATATTAATTTCTCTCCTTTATTCCAATTTCCTATGCAGTTGCCAATTTTCTTCAGTCTATTAATGACAGTGGCAAACTGGACGAGATGTTCAGTAGAGTAAAGGCAAACCTATCATCTGAGCCTCGCTCACCATCTATTGCCATGTTCATGCCTGGAAAATCATCAAGTGAATTAACAAGGTGCACACAGATTCTCAACAACCCAGCCAACGAAAACCTTGTTGACTGCATCTTAATGCACTTATACAGCATGAGCAACAGAGATGGTGAGCAATGGAGCAACATTCTCGCAGGAGCATCTCGTCCAGGGGACACCGTTATGATCCTCGGCGTTCACCTATTGGAAAATTTTCAAGGTGTGAGCCAAATACTTTGTGGTGGAAGAAACTTACAGTATAATGTAACATTCCAAACCACATTTTAACCTTAAGTTAGCCATTTGCTTAGGGTTAGGGGAGAAGAGGCCCCAAACCCTTACACAACAATTATGGTAATAATAAAAAAAAAAGAGAAAAGGGAAAAAAGAAAGAACATGAACTATGTAAGAAAAGGAACATGAAAAAAAAAATTCAATCTGATTAAGTTAACAAAGATTGCATACTTAGATTTTAATTGGTGTTTCTACTACTTGGTTCTATCATTTGACCCCATAGCCTACAGCATGTAAGCAAGCTCACAGAAACACCTCTAATTGGAAACAAAGGATAAAATCTGTTAAACGTATTCAACAACCTCCATCCAAACAGTCACGTATGTTACCCATAAACAGTGTTATATTATACAAACACAACAAAGAATTGACAATTCATTTCTTTAAAAACATTTTCAAAACATTTTCCAAATGCTTTGAAATTCTCGCATACCCTGTCTACAATGTGCAACAAATTAAAACAAGCATGTTTTTGCATTTGTTGCAAGAGAATGTTTTGAAAATATTTTTGGAAAAGTTGCTCATATATCGATTTTCATTTTGCCTAATAATAACCAGTTGACAGGTGGTGAAACAAAAACATTTTTAAGGTAGTATTTAAATAAACTTAATTGCAAAAGAATTATTCACATCTTATCAAGATGAGTTTAATAAGTACAGTTTAATGGGGAGGTTTCTGGCCACAGTGTCCATATAAACCCCTAAACCTTCCTGTATCCCCCACACCCCCATAAAAAAAAATATCGCCACCTTCACTTTTGATATGGTGCACCCCAACCTGCACATCAACATTTGGATACTTGCAGTAAGTGTCAGCTAGGTATTACATCAATTTCTTTTTGGGGAGAGGACCCTATGTCTGTTGATTTCTTGATGGCTACATTTAGTTCATTATCAGCTGGCCTAACAGGAACTTGTTATTGGTTTTCTGCACAATAATGTATCATTCTGAGAAAAAACACTTTTTACCATATACATACTTCTATATGTTGCCAGATGTGGTACTGAATCTGCTTGCTTAATCAGCTTGCTTTCTCTGCAGCATGTTTATCCATGTTGATGTGCTTGTCTTTATGATGTATATTATTTACCTTATACGGCAAAAATGCAGTAGTTTTATAGAGCATCTTAAATACCTTTTTTCTCTCTTAAAGGCTTTGATGAAAATGAAGAGAATGATGAAGTAAGTACTATTTTTTAATATCATATCATGTTTAAAATGCTTCTGAAGGAGGTGGTTGAGGGTTTGGGGTAGTATGGTGACGCTCTTGCCAAAATATTCTTACTTCATCGTAATATTCTTCAAGTTACTCACATTGTTACACCTCACTAGAGCACAGGCACACAGGCACAGACACTGGCACTATTTTCAGTTGGTGGGAGGAGCCACAGTCCTTTTCCCCAAATTTAGACAAGACTGTCTACAAAAGAATTGTAACATAAAATCGCTAAGAAAAAAAGCATTTTGCATGGTTTCATAAATAGCTCCTATGGGCCTATATGGACCCCAAAATTTTGAACACCCGAAGGAACCATTATTACCATGTGACAATTAATTATCCACATTATATTACAGCATATCGATAGGAAAACAAGCATTTTGCATGATTTCATAAAATGACCCATAAAGGCCCATGGATCCAAACATCCTGAACACAAAAGGTACCAATATCATAGCACTAATGTGACAAACTATTCACACTGAAACATAAGATTTGCAAGAACAGAAAAATTTTGCATTTCATAAAATGACCCCTATGACCCATATGGGCACATGGACATATGGACCCCCAAATCCTGAATACCCCCAAAGGTACCACCATCATAGTACTTTATTCTTAAACTATTTTATCAGTCCATGGTACAAAGTGTGCTCACTTTCAGTATTACAACTTTATTTGGTCTGCTTTCAAAGGAATCCTCGCATAAATTGGAAACAGGGCTGCACGCCGTGTTACTGGTGATGACATTTGTTTAAAATCCGTTTCAGAACTCTATTCAGACATGGCACACCAGAAAACTTACCAAAGACTGAATGATAATACCCATCCTCTCTTTCAATATTATACTTTTTGCCACTCAGGATACAGACTATGTATGCCACGATCCAGGTTTTCTTTCTTATCCAAATCTGATTCCATTCACAACTCAAAAATAGTTCGATAGCTGTTTTTATATTTTTTGCATGTATATATGTTTTTCACGTTTGATGCTGGTTTAACCTTTTTAATTTGTTCTCAATTTGTGTATTTACTAATTTGACTATATTTTTGTATTTTTATGTTGCTTCTATACTTTTGACTTATTTGACTTATTGCTGTACTGTCTGGTCTGGCACCATTATTCGTCATTTATATAAATTGTTCTTCAAAAGCGAGCCCTTTGTCACATTTGCTCTGCTGGGCCTCATGATCACACCAACGACCTATTTAAATCATTGGACCTATTAAAACTAAATGACATTATAAAGGATAAGTATCTCAATATTTACCTATCGCTTTTTTTTAAACGCTCTGCCATATTCCTTTTACGATTTCTTCCAGAAAAATTGTTCATTTCACTCATACAGCACTAGAAACACATCACTCCTTCGTCCTGTGCATGGGACAAACCTCACTCGATACAGCTTGCGATATCACGCTGTTAAAGTGTGGAACAATCTATCAGTCAATATAACTGGTAAATCTTCAGTAAAAACAGTCAGAAATGTCTCATGGCGTTACATGATAAACCTTTACTAAGTATATCCTCTGCTTCTAATGGTTTAGGAGGGGAGGGGGTTGAGGGAATAAGGAAGGGGAGGAGGAGGAGTGGGATTGTTACTGTGATTTAGTTAGGCCAAAGTGTATTAAGTGTAAACTACTCAAAATTCTTTTGGTCTTGTGTTTTCCGGGGAGTGTGTTCACGTCAAGCCCTCCAGAATTTTTTAGCACGCTTCACTTTTCACAACATATATTGTAAATATGACGTTAAGTAAATCATTACTTACGATTAATGTCGTGAAAAGAAACAATAAATAAAATGAGAAATGAGAAGTTTTGCTGCAGGGCTACAAATTTCCATTTTATGGACAAAATGTATTTATCTTATCTTATTTTATGAATGTGACAAAATATCCACATTGTGGCAGAAAATCAGCAAGAAAAGAACCATTTTCCATGATTTCACAAAATGGCTCCTGTGGCCTATTTCGGCCCATGGATCCAAAAATCATGAACACCCCAAATAAGCCACTACCATAGTACTAACATCACAAATCCTCAGCAGAATAATATTCCATCTGAATGAGGAGAAAAAGCAATTTCCATGATATGGCTCAATGTCACAGAAGGACCATTTTGGCCCATTAGGGTCAATGGCCCCAAAAATCCTGAACACACCAAAGGAACCACTACAATAGTAACAGTGTGACAAACTCTTAACACTGCACTATACAACTTGAAGGAGAAGAAACATCTTGTATGAAATACCCCATTTTGATAGAAATGGCCCATATGGTCCATTCAGGACATTGGACCAAAAAATCCTGAACACCCCGGAAGAACCACTGCCATAGTGCTTACATGACAAATCCTCAACAATGTAACACACAATCTGTAGGAGAAGAAGTGTTTGGCATATTTGCACAAAATGGGCCCTTCCGCCCACATGCACGGTGGACAGGAAATTCTTGAACATCACTGATGGCCCTGCCCAAGCATCATTGTGGCCAAGTTTCTGTAAGATGCACCAAACATTATTCGAGAGCGAGAGCAATTTGTACCGAGTGTGAACAGATAGACAAACAGATAGACAGACGGAGCCTCATCAGAATAGTAACTGGAGTGAGCTAAAAAATAGGGAACTCCATCACTGTCTTCATAACCAATACTGTACATTCTTCAATTATAGGCAATTGGCATACTCAGTGCGATTGGCACAGGAGAGGTACAGGATGGTGAAGAAGACAGAAGGGAAAGTGGAGAGGATAAAGGTGAGGAGGATGGAAACCAAGCAGAAGGTGGACAGGATGAAGGGGATGTTGATGGTGAGGAGCATGCAGAGATGGAAGACGATGGACAGGACAGAGGACAGGACGAGGATGAAGAGAATGGAGAGGAAGGAGAAGAGGGAGAAGATGATGAGAGTGAAGTGGGGGAAGATATGGAGAAAGGAGCAATGGAAACAGAGGATGAGGAGGAAGAAGAGGATGAGAGGGAGTGGAATAGAAGGTATGAAAAGCATGTATATCAGACCTTGTTTTAAGCTATGAAGAATATGGTCTACTGATTCATTCACCTTTAAAAAATTCTAAATCATTGCAAGCTGATGTAACTTCATCTCATATTTATTTTCATACATGTCAACCAGCCAAATTAAGTTCAAGCATATTCAAGGTTGTGCTTCTGAGTAGAAGTTGATGTAAATGCAACCAACTCAATGCATAACAATCCTTTATGGAAAATACAGCACTGATGGTGTGATGGTATGGTGTGATGGTATAAGTCTATCACTACTTCCCTTCAAGGTTACTAGCTTAGTTAAACATTTTTTGTTTGTTCTAGTATCCTGATTATACTCTTGCTATACTTTTGTATGAACGAAATAAATGAATGAATGAACAAACGAACAAATGAACCAATGAACGAACGAATGAACGAGCAGGCGGGCAGGCTTACAGACGGACGGACTGACGGATGAACAAACAAACGAACGAATGGTATGAAGAGGGAATTGAATGCCCTAACTGCAGACACAAAATTTACAAATAATCCATATGATGCCAATTTGCCAAGTCTTCCTCTCTGTCATCAAGTGTCTTTATAAAATGGGACAACATTTTCTGTGAATATGCCATATTTATGAAGCTTTTTTTCCATTCCTCTAATGACAGAGAACAAAATTAAAATGACTGAATTGTAATTAGACTACACAGCCTCATTATTATACTCTTGAATCTATTTTTTTATTACTTTCCAGAGACCAGAAGTGCCAAGAGAAGATGTCAAAGAAAAACGTAAGGAATATCATGCTAAAATCTGTATCCTAAACCTTCTAAATCTTTGCCAGATTACTGTCAAGCAAGCAAAAAGCAAGTGCAATGAGACTACCTCTAAAAAATTGCTTTGGCTGTTTGTTCTTGCAACATAATTCATTAAAACAACCAGAGTGTCCAGGGACTCAAACTTAGACTACAGAAAGCCTTATTTGTTTGGAGAAAAGAATAAATGAAATGTACAACAGAAAGAACCACACCTTTCCATCACAACTACCAGGAAATTATCTCGCGAAGCCGACAGTATTTTTGTTCCGCTCTTCACTTCGAACAAACTAGGGTCCGCGCCACAGGTCTTCGAGACCAAACCATTCCTTCTAAAATTAGGACATAGAAGTGATAGAAGTGCATCAGGGTGAAGAAGGAAGCCCCTGACATGAATAAACAGGAGGTGATAGGCTGAGCATGCACAGAATTCAGGAGAAAATCAAACAATGCACAATATATACACTGGGCTTTCAGTCAGCTAACTGTGTACATGTATAATACAGATGATGTTGCAGCAGTGCATGGTATGGTTGGCGAGAACATCGCAAGTGACAAAACTAGAGATTTTGGACATAAACAGTGAATTTTATTTCGCATTTTCTCCACGGTTTTGTACTAAATTCCCACCAAATTCACAGAAAACCTTAACAACTTGTGTAAAATCTAAATGAGATTAGTTAATTTTCCATATATTTTTTTTTTGTTTAGGAGAAATTCACCTCATTCCGAAAGGATCCGTTTTGGACACCAATCTGTAACCTAGAAAAATGTCATTTTACCGAATTTTGCTTATAAAAGTACACCTTTTTATGCGCAAAGGACCCTTCTAACAATGTACAAAATTTCAAGAGGTGACTCCGAAATCCCTAGGAGGAGTAGGGTTTTTGGTCAAAACCATGAAAAATTATTGCTAGCAAGGAAACCGCATCACCGATCCCTACCAAATTTTGCAGACATACGTCGACATACTAGGTCCCCCCATCCACCAAATTTCAGATCCGTAGATTCCGTAACCAACGGGAAAATGCCGTCAAGGTTCCCCCGAACGGGTTAATCAGTATGCATGACTGCACAAACTGCTCTGGCGATTACATTACTTTGACTGAACTTTGTTCAAGTGGAAGTAAAAACTGTTTTACGAATGTTAAATTCTAATAAGGCTCATATAGGATACAAGATTTTGTAATTTTTTTCAATTCACAACAAATTTTGCACATACTGTTTTCTGGTACGTTGTCCCTCAAAAAAATTCTAACTTGAATTTATATTTTAAAAATATCATCATTTCAGCCTTTTTAAATAGAATTTTCAAGGATTACAATATTTTTCAATGATTTCCATTTTTCAAAGGATTTCAATGACTTGAAAGTACTCATGGGAACATACCGCATTAATATCTCTGTTGCAATCATCTCAAGACCAACTGAAATGACTGGTCATCATCAATGGATGAATTACAGCTTCTTTGCTCCATATTTTCATTTCAGTATTAAATAATGTATTATGACATCCCTTCTATGTTCTTTCAAGTGAATCTTTTTATCAGTGTGCATACAGCAAGTTTTATGGTTTATGGAATATAGCATACAAAATTCTTTACCCAAATACACAGTCGTAACAAAGATACTCAAGAAATTTTGTCAGATATATTCTTTTTGTCTTGTTTGCTTCTACAGGGTAGACAGAGGAGATTATGCACCCTGTGTGGAAGGTCACAGAGGTACCTTGCAACCCATCTGCGCAGGGTGCATAAGATTCCTGAAAACCAAAGGAAGAAAATCCTTTACAATGCCAGGAAAGCGTAAGTATAATTTAAAAAAAAAAATGGCCTTAAAGTAAAGTATAGTGCACACTGTGCTGACATGGCTGTGGTGTAATCAGCAACCAGTCAGGTTGGACAAGTGTGAGCCACATTTGTTTCCCACTGTGATCTGAAAGTCAGTCGTTATAACAAAACAGGCATATCAAATATTTTTGACATTCGCCCATGGAGTTGTGTTGCAGTTTGAGTAGTGTCATAGCAGGTTGGGCTGCATGTTGACGACCCGACTGTGACCCGGTTCTTATGTAATGTGGTAGCCAATCGAAGCATTGTGAAACCGAGTGACAGTTTCAGAGAGTCAACATGGTGGTCCCGAGTGGGTGGTTGAATTGGATATAAGGTATGTTCACCTGTCCACCTAATTGTTTCAGTGCTTTGCGCAGTTAACACATGATCTGACTTGCCGTGACTGCCTACAACTCTATCACTGTGAGTCGTTATGTTGAGTTGTGTAGGGTTGCAGTTGGGTCGGCACAGTGTGTGCATGCTATCCTTTCACAAAAATTGGACAGTAATAGTGTACACACTTTTACTTTTCTGAACTTGTTAAAGATATACTTTTGATTTTTGCATGAAAAGAGAATTATTCACTAGTTATAAACAATACTATGACCTACCCCCAAAAAATCACATGACGCATGTGAGAGGAAAGCAGTTAACCCCATCATTACAATAGAAACAAATTATGTTGTTGAAACACTGTACAGCAGTTCTTATTGGTTTGCCTATGCCATGTAAGTGCGTATGTATCTGTGCATGTGAGCAGAAACGGAACAGGTGGCAGTGCAAGTAAGTCTCCTTGAAAGTATCATTCACTGTAATGTATTTTACACAAAAAAAATTGTTCCTAGTTGATGCTCAGATTAAGAAAATGGAGCAGGATGATAATTTTCAACCATGGGTACAAGGTGATCAACATGGGGTAAGCATATAGTTCTCATATGCACTTGCAAACATTACGGAGTGAAAATGATTTTAGTGAAATTTAATTGCACACACTTAAGTTTCTAAATGCATCATGATTATAATTGTGATCAAATATTATCACTGTTATTGTAAAAATGCCATAAATTTACAAGTGACATTTTTTACAGAACACCAATCAACAAGGCCACAAATAAACAAACTCCCTGCGGAAGGAGACTTCGGAACTGTCCGATTCCAGGATGTCCTGCCAAGGGGCTGAAAAGGATTGATGGCCACCTGGCGGCGGTGCACCATCTGAATGTGAGTTTAGTAATAGGTCCTTAACACGGTACTGAGTAAGCCCTGATAATCAGCAATGGCAGCCATTGCCTACTGGCAGACTGCTTTCCCCAAATAGCCCATATACAATGGCATATCCCTTGCACACTGAGGCAAAAACACAACTAATTTTTGCATCCATGTATTTTGCCAGTGACTTCAGAATTTTACATGAATACACACTAGATAGTTAGGAATGACAAAAAAAGTGTTATGAGAGTTCAAATTGAGCTGGTAAACTTGAGCCTTTACTCATATGCATTAAAAATATTTTATATTTTGCTTACAGAAGCAATCAACTAACTACAAGCTCTTACTAATGAAGTCAGCAAAAACATCATCTTCACCAAAAACATCATCACCGCCAACATCGCCATCTTCACCATCGTCACCACCATCGCCATCACTGCCACCATCCTCATCATCGTCATCAATGGGAGATGGCCCCAAAATCATCGAGCAGGATGCTTGTTTAGGTAACATTACTGATCTATGACAGGTGATCCTAAGAAGAAAAGCATATGATTCTGGTTAAAATGTGGGAATTAACTGCCCTAGCTTGCTGACCACAAATGCTTTACTATAAATTAAAACAGTTTTAATGAAAATTTCATGCACAGATAATCACTTTGGATAGTACACATATTTCAAGAACACATACATCAGGGGTGTAGGCCGGGGGGGAGGGGGGATTTAGATGCACCCCTACACCAGGTGAAGTTCTGCCGAAACTGAGTATCAAGTAACTCCCTGACCACCCTCCCATTCATCTCCAGTACAAAGGTATACACAAATGCATAGCAAAAGTGACAACCTTCCCCTTGAGCATTTTTACTGATGCTGCTAACTACTGTACAGTATTTTTTATTAGCATTTCACAAAAAAAAAAATCATGTGAAACATAACAAAAATGCCCTAAAATACAAATTTTTTCGGCATGCTTCGCCCACGTTTACCTTTTTCTTGTGGTTCCCAGCATAATTTCCTATAGGACAGCTTGTGTAAGATGACTGTTGCAAAACCCCAGTAAACTCACATCGTCATATGCCCTTCCATCCTCAAGGGCTACCGATTTATAGACTGGCCTTCTTATTAGTGGTATTTTTTATTAAATTTCAGTTTTTTTATTAACATTTCTTTAAAATGAAGTGCTTTAAACTGTCTTAAAAGGGCAAAATTTTCAGTGCATCTATTTTACTTATCTATTCAAATTATTTTCCTTGTAGAAACATTTCAACTTGGTTAAATGATCGTCCCAAAGCCCATGAATCCGACACCATGGTTTGTCCCCACCCCCAGTAGCTATACTGTTAGGCAGTCTGAAATAAGTTCTTTAAAAAGTGTTGTGTTTTGTTTGTTCATTGGTGAGAATCCACATTCACCAGAAGAGGGTTAACTGCATCTTTCCAAAGCTCATAATCTGGTAAAACACCCCAGAGCTTCCGAGTTTAACCCACTGGCCTCCATCATGGTGTAGCCCTGGACTACACCCCGGCTGAGGGGGGCACCCCGGCCATGTTCTGAGCTAAACACATGTGCAATCACAAGTTTTGATACCCCCACAGTGTTGCTTGCCCCCCCCCCCCCCTTCTCCCATCCTTCGCGTCCCGCCTGACGTCACTTTGTCTCCGCTTTTTTTACTTTATTTATAT
>JAAAJZ020455079.1:0-11898 GCA_010015985.2 Actinopyga echinites
AAACAATATAAACATCCGAATTAAATCACTGGGAACATCAGCGAAATCACTTGTCACTTCAGGTTTATCTACTCTGTCGTCCTTCATACAATTGCTGATGACTGTTTCTGTGGCAACGCACTTATTCAACGGTGGTTCGCTTATGTTACCTGACAATTTGTTTAACATCATGTACGTAATTATAGACACTGGTAATGACTTGGTTTCAACAAAATATGTAATCAAATGTATAAAACATAAATTGTCCGACACTCGGTCCTTCCTCAGGTTTAAAAACTCACAAAGTGATTGATGTTTACTTCCTAGCCTATATGACGTACGACTTTGTCCATCCACATGTTTCCATCATTTTAAACCGGACACACTACTAGATTCCCGAGGAGTAGCTAATAAATTTATCTTGGGCTGAAATCCTCTAAGGGGACTGGACTAAAAATTCTAACTCCGATCGTATGAATTTAAGAACAGTTCTAGGTGCATCAACAGAGTAAGTGACATATGTGACAAAAGACAATTCATAAAATATCTCATTTGCAGAATCTAGCGAGACGAACAGTAACGTTTAACCTTGCTTGATCAAAGCATCGATTTAAAAAAATTTACAAGTCTGGAATATTTGATAAAAAATACTCCAGTAGTAATATATACCACGTACTGTAAGTCATTGAGGGATTCTCACGTACGGTAAGTCACTGAGAGGTTCCCATTACAGTCACAAGCCCCCACCACCTTTCCATTTCGGTCACTTCGACCCCATTTCAGTCACAAGCCCCAAAGATGTATCGCAAACCATAAATAAGAAAAGGGACGCCCTCTTAACAAGTAAATTCTGGCGATGCTCCCTCTGTCTATGGTTTGCCTGGTTGATTATTTGTGTTGTTTGGAAAGTCGACAAAAAAAAAAAACATGTTGAAATTGTCTTTGCAATACTTTATTTCATAGCACACTGCAGAAAAAAGACAGAGCGGAAAAACAGCAAATAATGTACACAGCAATTTATAGTACATGTTTAACTTTTACACACGTTAAGAAAAAAAAAGAATTGTAAAATGTTCACATTACATTTTATAATTAAGGTTTTTCCATGTCATAAGTAATACCCACTAAAAAGGGTAAATGTATAAATTACTATTTTCTTAAAGTATAAACCAATTTTGTTATATTAAAAAAGAATGACTAATATAGCTGACCACATCTTGATCATTTCGTGATAAATCATTCGTGAAGCGATGAACGATAGAGTCCATGCTTTGGCCACGACACCGATGTAGAAGATAATACAAACAGTAATAGCCACAAGCGTCTGAGTCTACGGATTGTAATTGTTTCGTATTATAACGGACGCTGTAATTCTTAAGGAATCGGGCAATACCCTGTATTGTTGTGGGCGGTCTTCCATAGGAATCGAAATATTCAATGTCTTTAATATCTTGCGGAACAAAAACACATGTCCAATGGCGTCCGGAGTAAGCAACAGGATCGGTGTTGATGACATAACAGGAACATCGTTCCGGTCTCAAGGTAGGTAATGCATCAGATGGAAAAACGCCTCGAAAGAAAGGTTTGGTGAATGGGTCTTCTGAAAGCACTGTTCTCAGGATACGACTATCCATGTTCATCGGATGAAATCGAAAGATACGTTGCCGTGTTGATCCACTTCAATAAGATTATCAAACTCAGCGTAGAGAATAAGCATAGCACTGTCGGCTAGAGGTGCGTCAAATCGCAAAGTCAAATCGAGACTTCCTTCTTCTTTGCGGTTGTAGTGCGCACCGTCTGACAGATCAGGTGTGAAATCAAATGCGTACAATGTATACCCTTGCTCGTACTCGTTGCGAGTGATATCAAGGCCTTCGTCCAGGTTCTTTTTATGCAATGCACTGAAGATGGAATCGTAAGCACGTACTGTCTGGTTGGATGAACTGTTGCCATCAAAATGGAGTTTTAATGCTTCGGAAGGATGAACACGTCCAGCGTAACGCAATGAAATCTCGTTTACGTTAAAGTGTTCAAAATGAAATGGGTTCTTGGTGTAATCTCCGTTGAATGCAATGGTTTTCACAATCCCTAAAACCAGTCGACGAGGTAATTGTCCCAGCCACAAATGATCCGATATCACATTGGTACTACCTGCTTGGATGGCTTTGGTTCTCATCTGAACACGGTGAATTGGATATTTTGCCGTCGTTCCTGAGGATAACACCTTGGCATGTTGTAGCAATACAGTGGCACTTGGTGTAACACGTCGAATGTAAAGAGCTACCTCTTTGAACTCCACTTTGTAACCTGCAGCAGCATTGGCGGACATCAAAGTAAAGGCGTCGTTGTTTGGAATCAGCTTCAGTTTGAGGTTAACACCGTTCATCATGTAACGATTCATGTGAAACACGTCGCAGTGTAACCGTCCGAGGAGTTCTACGTCTGCGCTACTCATACAATGTTTGGCACGTTGAACGAGACCTTGATTCCCGCCATTGTCCGTGGTAGTCGTGTCGTCCATACTACCAGCTGTATCTTTATAGAACAGAGCGGTACTCAACTGATCCTGTTTAGCATCGCGACCATAATTTAACAGTGCTTCTATGTAGGCCCTGTAAGGATAACAAGATGACGAATCGGATATCTGTTGTCCATTTAGTGACACGTCAATTTGTTTGAAGAGTGAGTGTAGAGTATAGTTTACCGGCCCTACATAGTCTTTGTTGTCACCAACGTGGACTAAGGCAGTACCAGCACTTTTCGTGACCTTAAACTTGACATACAGTTGAGTTTCTTCCAGGTCAATGTATTGGTCACCTGTCCCTGAAACTTCAAACTCAAAGGGTTGCGATAATCCAGCAATAGGGTTCACTTTTTCCCAAGATCCATGATCAATGACAGTTTGTGTCGGTGGAACGCTGAAAAGGTCCATTTCGCTTTTGCTGCATTCACATGAGTGGGGGTGTATGGTAGACATGGTGGCAACGAGAATGATTAACTGAAAATATCCCGATGAACTCTGCGACGTTTCACGCTTTGAGGTCGACTGACACGTTTCACTTTTCGCTTACGTTTTAAACCTCTGCCTTTCGTCTTCCGTCTCATCACTTTTCTCTTATAGATTCGTCGATGTCCTTGACCGCTCTGATTGATTTTTCGTTTTATCTCCTCGGTGGCTCGAGATTTTAGGGATCGTCCGATCTTCTTTCCTGCCATAACGTCACTCGCTACGTTCATACCCGTTCTGAGGGCGCTCTTCCCAACCGATTTTAATACAGGTTTTAAGAAAGGTATAGCACCGCGTAGCACCCCTAATACAGCTCCGAGACCGTGGCCTCGCTGATAATAAGGAGCAGTGAATACTGGAAGATTTCCAGACATCGTAACTTGTGGTTATTGTCTTCTAAAGGTGAACCGAACGTTTTTGACGGAAGTGTAATGTCACGATAACGCGTCCACTGTTGAATGCAATCGACTCTCCCGTTTCATCTCTTATGTCAATTTCGATTGTTGGAATTAAGTTAGACACCACGGGATGATATTCTCGTTTTTGACATTCGATATCAACGACTTGCCCAAAGGAACCGGCGACTGGTACTGTCCTCAGGAGTGGTGAACTAGAATCACCAACTAACTGATTTTCGATGATGTCCGTGTACACAAAGAGTTGGTGAATAGGAGAACGGTCAAAGGGTTGATCCCCTGTGTAAACGATGCGACCGTCTGGTAAAGTGCTCTGTGTTTTTCGGTGAAAACCTAGAACATCAGCAGCCCGACCGTCTGCGTTAACTCTAAATCCAGGTGCATCGGTGTTTTGGGGTGGCGCAATAGAAACTCTACCGGTTTTGCGGTTCAATTGAAACTCGATTTGGCTGTTGCATTCTTCTTTAAACCATCTCATGACCTCTTGGTTGGTCGCACCCGAAAATCGAAATTGTTGTAATTTGCGAACCACATACGGTTCGTTGTGGTTAAATCGATATTTGATGCTTCCATCTCGTTCGTCTATATCATACCATGTGTGAGAGTATGTCATCCGCGTCATGGCTACTTCCCACGATCCGGACAATTGAAGCGGTCGAGCTAGTTGTGTGTAAAAATGAGACAACGTGTTGTCTGGATACACATTCATGGAACTGTTGCTCGGTAAAGTCACGTAGAAATTATCCATATTGGGAAGGTAAACAGTCCTGTCTAAACCGTTCAAATGTTGAAAATGATGAAGAGCGGCAAAGGTTTACAGTTTTATCACTTGATCAGTCCAGCTGTTGAATTTGGCAGGGTACCCCAACCATTTCACAAAATATTCTGTTTTACCATCTTTTCTTCGTCGTCGTCGCAACACTTTTTCGATTCTGTAGATGTCTTCGTCATCTCCCTTTTTCACGCGTTGCAATTCGGCTTCGTAAAACGTTCCTTCTATCATCTCACCGTTCCAGTCTTTCAAACGGTATACCGGAGGTGTTCTCGGTAGACGTAAGGCGATGGTAAATAGTTCCTCTGTCCATCGGGGTAGGTAACCCTTGCGGAAGGGTCGTAATGCAATGCTCAGACGTACTTTATCACCGATGTTAAAACGGTAACGGTAACTGGTCTTCTGCTTGGGATACAGTGTTTGCCACACACTCAACTCGTTCCGAGCATCCACAGTCTCTGGTGGTCTTCCAATACTGCGATGATAAGACTTGTTGTAACTTGTCACGATGTCGGATAAGACGTCATGAAATTTCAAAGTGTTGTTGGCTGTGAAGTATTTCCACATCTTTTCTTTCAATGTACGGTTGAAACGTTCGACGATACTGGCTTTTGTTTCGTTATGGGTAGCAAAGAGGTGGATATTATTTTGCTCCAAGAGTTCTCTCACATGTCTGTTGAAAAATTCAGATCCTTTATCAGTTTGGAGTTTGTGGGGTCTTCTACCGCTTTTGAGAATTTGTTTGAAAGCGTTCGTCAGCGATAACCCTGTTTTATTTTTTAACGGAATCACCCATGCGTATTTGGAGAAAATGTCGATACAGGTTAAAAGGAACTTGACCCCGTGGTTGTATCGGGAGAGGGCTCTCACGTCCACAAGATCTGCTTGCCATTGTTCGTCAATACCGCTCACCATCACGCGGTTCCTTGCATATCGTCTTTTCAACTGTTTATGTAACGTGTACGTATCTTGTGACTCCAACCACGATTGGACTTCTTTACGTGTCGTTGACGGTCTTTTTTTCTTGGCATGTCTCAGGAGGATGTCGATACCTCTGTATCCAGCGGGATGTGAAACGTCGTAGTAGAGATCTTTGAGTATCACTGGCAGGGTAACCGTCGACATCGGTGACGATTTTACTGGCACAACAGGCGCACATACAATGCATGTGCTTCAGAGCCCCTTGCAGTCGTACAAAAGGCTGACGTTTCATGAACGCCATATCTTTTAAACATGTAATGTTATCAAGTAAGGGCTATCGGTGTTAATATTTGTACCACTTTCTCAGACCGTACATTTTTGTTTCGTTCGCTCCCTGTCGGGGGCTTGCTTCACTTTTCTTCTCCCTGTTCTTCTTTATCTTGCTTGGTGGTGATGATGATGATGACGAAAGAGGTGATTGAGCTTTGTTGTCTTTGCCGGACTCATTGGAACTAATTGTGAGCCATCGTTTGTCGTTTCCGACGAGTTCTCGAGGGACATTCAAGCGTCGAAGTTCCTCGATGAGAACGTCCCCTCCGATTGGTTGTGCCATTTTGCGTTCGCGCATGAGATCGTTGACAAGGTCCACAATGTGTGAACGCAGGATCGGTCGTCCATCTTTTCCAATCAATTCACCAGTCTCTGTCCATTTAGTACCATGATCGTTCAAAAATCGAACCAAACTTTCTGCTTTCGTTTGAAACGTTTTGGGTACGCTTTGTACGATTGTATTCAGGAGAGGCGGTTGAACATCATGCGTATCGCCTGAGCGCTTAGCCTTTGATTCTCGATCACGACGATTGAAAAAGCGCTGTCGTTCCAAAGCTGTAGCATATGCTTTTGCTCGATCGTCCGGTGACATTGTAACATCGTGAAGAATATCTTTGATAACGTCATCCATGTGGCGTTTTTGTTCAGCACCCGGCGAGTCCTTTTCGGCCAAAATTTGACGTATCTGTTTTAATATATCCACCGACGTTGGTTTGTCATCGCCTAGGTTTTCTGTACCTGTCGTTGTGCTTCTGTGAGGCACAAGTATCATCTTTCTTGCGTAATCCATTTTACAAAAGACGGAACACTGCTTTCAACATGGACTTAAGCAATGGTCCTCCCCCCTTTTGTGTCAATGCTTTTTTCTTATGTTTGACAGGTACTTTCCGTTGACACAGTTGACGTAAAGTGTGACGATACCGTTTTAAAGTATGTTTTTCGTCGTTTGTCAGAGGAACGTTTCCGCGTAACACATTCAGAGCACATTCACACAAAGTGTGCATCAGTTTTGGATTTGCTTTATCAAGGATTAGTTTACGCTGTGAATTTGAACATTGGCTTAAAAACTGTAAAAGGGGGAACTGTTCTCTAATATGTTCCATGTTATCCACAAATGACCCTCTACCCTTGGTCATAATTATTTTATGAGGAACCATCGTTACCAAGGTGACGTATCAATCGTCGTATTACGGGTCGATTGGGTTGAAACCATTCGGTATAGTTCAAAGAGTCGATCTTACCTTGCTGGAGTAAAACATCGACCATAAACAATACTGTCACAATCACATGTGTCAGGGTAAACTGATCGATATTGAGGGCGTCCTCCAAACGTTTGAAATCGTCTGCAACTGTTGGTACATCGATGGTCAGCATACTTTGGTAATCGTCGTGATCATCAATCCATCGGGCCACTCGCAAAACCAACATATCAAAGTTTGACAAATTTTCCTCCATCACTAAGTGCAGACGCCAACGAACTAAATTCTCATACACTCGTTTAATACATGTCATCTTATCGTCGATCGTTTTTACGTTTAAGGGTGTATACCGTAATGCGTTCTCCGTCTTCTTCGGGCATAATATTACTCCGAAACCGAATGCGTTCATCACTGTTTGCTTTAAAGTCGAACACCAAGTATCCATAGGGATGTGACGTGGCATCGTCGTAGGCCTCTTGTAGAAATCGCGTACGTCCTGGTAAAATTTGTTTAGCAAAATGATGGACCACAGAAGCATCTCGGGGGTTTTTGAATAAAACAATGTAATGAGAATTCAAACTAATGGTCCTCAAATCTTTGCTCTGGTGAAACAAATTTTGAAGCACTAAGATAACGGAGAGGTTTCTGTGATGACTTCCTTTTGTAAAGAGTTGTGCAATCTTCTGGTCCGTTTCGTGCATTAGGTCATCAATGATAAAGAGATTACGTTTTTCTGTGTCGATGTAATCGTCGAACCGTTCCGGCAAATCTTCCACAAAGCGTATCTCCGGATGTTCTTTCAATATGTCGTCAAATAATCTCTGATATTCACCGTAAAACCACACTATGTTTTCCGGCGGGGGGTCAATTAGGGTAAGCTTATGTTTTAACAGTCTTGATAACCAAACGGTTTTACCACTACCCGTAGGACCGGCCACCAAACACGTAAAGGGGTGTTTAAATCGAACGTCTACCTCCCGATCTGACATTTCGCAGACGACTGACTGTTGACCGTCCCTTATGATCCTTTTTATAAGTTTAGTTTGGCTTTACGTTGCTTCAGGCCATTTCTTAAGGCGGCTTTCAGGGCACAATGAATGTCACTACTTTGTTCTAATAGCGTACACCATTCACCGACGGTCAAATTGATCCCCTTTTTCCCAGATAATAGTTTGTTATGATGCTTAGGATGTTTTCGACACTCTCGTATCGCCACGCACCCTTCTGAGCCTATCATCTTCACTGTGACCATTCTTAACCCCCCCAGTGCAAACGTCCTCTTCATGACAAGAGAAGTGTCTTCTTCGATACAGTGTTCACGCTTCCCCGCGATGAAATGACGAAGTCAAGGAGAGCGCAAGTTCTTTATAACATCAAATAAAAGACAAAGATGTAGTATGTTTTATTTTTGCCCAACTTTTTTTTTTATTCAAACTTTTATCCACACAAAGCACTGCAATATTTTTCATGACGAGTATTTACAAAATATCAGAGTACAATTTTCGAAATCAATCAACATAATAATTTATACTTCCATAATTCTGTTGTGTCTCATCCATAGCAAACAAATAAAAACAATTTGTAAGATCGAAAATGTTTCTGTTGTAAAGGTTTAACACAATACAATGCAACGCTATTTTCAAAGATTGTACACAATTTAAACATTTCAAGGATATCTTATGATCATCCATAGCAAAAAAAAAATATTTGTAAAATCGAAAATGCTTCTGTTGTAAAAATTCAATACAATACAATGCAACGTTATTTCGAAAAATGTACACAATTTAAACGTTTCAAAGATATCTCATGATCATTCATAGCAAACAAGAAAATATTTGTAAATCGAAAATTATGTTTCTGTTGTAAAAATTCAATACAACTACACGTCAAAGTGATTTCGAAAAATTTACACAATTTAATCGTTTCAGAGATAGCTCATGATCATGATCTTTAGCAAAAAAAAACAAAAACAAAACAAAAAACCAAACAAACAAACAAACAAACAAAAACAAATGTAAACAAATGTTTCCGTTGTAAAAATGCAACACAATACACTGCATTATCATGTTTAAAAAATATAAACATTGTGTCAAAAGCAGGGTGTAATACACTTTCACAATTTACGTTGTACTAGTGAGATACATTACATCAGTTTTACATTAGTTAAACATCCATAGCAGCAACGCATCAGAATCTCATCATGATATGTACACATGTCAAAGATATGTTTTTTCTGTTTTGTTTTTAATGTTACACACCAAACAAGAAAAAAATTACTGTCCATCAAACGTTTATGCACGGTGCCACTGAAGTCAAAATCAGAGTGGTACGCAATCAACTTCATCGACCGGTGAAAAATTCAAGTGTAAGTTTGATACATTGCGTCTCTCTGATAGTGATGGACAAAGGTTGACATCAGTCTGCGCCTGCTCAATGGCGTCGTCGATAACGTGTCGCATATCAGTTAGTTTGAACCATTGTTGGGGTAATAGTGCGATGCCCTTTGAAGTCGGTAATGACCGTCCGTCTGGGGTGAAAAAGAATTCGCGAATATGAACATACAGTTTTCCCTTGAAGACATTGACCGTTGCAAAACGTTCATCACCGATGGGAACTCTTACTTCATTAAAGTTGTCATTTTCTTCGTAAGTTTCGTGTCGTCTCTTTAGCGATCGTGGATTTTTTGTCTTTAGTGGTGATACAGGTGCCTTCCGTGGTGGTAAAATTGTAGTTTGAACCGGTTTAAAAGGTGTCGGTTTATCATACGTAGCCTCGTTTGTTTCAGCATTGACGTACATCTTCTTACCTGCACTGTCTTTCGTCTGTTGCCAATCGTTAGACATCCCGTTAGTCTGTAAAAAAAAAAAACGTCTGTTGTGGGTAATGACAGTTCTGACAGCAGTACCACTAACGTAGATGACGAATGGTGGAAGCAGAACTTCAGAACACGTTGCAAACGGTTGAAAGACTTTGACGTCTACGAGAAAGATTCGATAACGACGATGTGAACTGATGGTAGCAAGAAAAGTAAATGGTGACTGAGGGTGTCGACACTGTGTTTTTATAACCACGTATCCACGACCAAATGTGAGTTTGAGATCTAAAACCAATCGATGGAAGACTTCGGTGACACTTGGAGAGAATATTTAGTCCTGATATGATGATAAAGATGTTAATGTGTTACAGAGCAGATGTTGAATGGTATACATCACCCCAATAAATTCTCTTTATGTGTTTTTCTGGTCCCATGTGGCTCTATCATCCAAGTAGCGTCTCAAGTAAGTAACCACGGCATCCGCATTTGACGAATAAAAATTGAAATGAATCAGTATTGTGCCTTTGTCCTTCAGCTCTTGAACATCACAACGCACCGTGTCTACATCATCCTCCAGGTTTAAAGCCTTTTTGAGAGTTAGTAGATTTTGAATAAACTCGCTTGAAAATGTGGTATCACCCAACACTTGGATTGTAGATTCATGACCAAGGCTAGCCTCATGATCACCTTCTCGATGCTTGAAAGCTTTTAAGTCCTTCTCCATCTTTTTAAGTATACTGCATCTGACGAAATAGTCAAAAAGGGTGGATGATTTTGATTCTGCCATCTCGAGATCCGATCTACTAATAACGTTTCGATTGCAGCAGACGTGGCTATTTAAAGACGTTCTCGAGGTGTTGAGCGCTCTTCCGTAAAAGTCCCTCACACACTTTGATTTGTCATTGGCCACGGTAATTCCTGTGTTTAAAAACAACAACAAAAATGAAAGGAATTCAATCGATTGGTTTTAGTAACCGTATGGTAGAGTTGTAAAATCTGGCTGGATGATACGTTTATCATAAACGATTCTGTACCGTTTTTGTGTCGACATTGAGTACACATTTCCAATACCACGGCGTACGATATCGTTTTCTTTCTTCACCAGAATGCTTTCTTTGGATTCACCGTTTTTTACATGATCCAGCATTTTAGCCATTGTTTCAAAATTGATGACCCGTTCTACGTCTGGTGTGAGAGTGATTCCACGCACCTTACAACGGGTCAAGGTTTGACCGCTTTTTGTACTGAACACTTCATAGGCGTAGTTTTTAGGACCTCCAGCAACGAACTGTGTGATGTAACTTCCTTTTCCAAAGGGTTTGCACAATTCGTCGGTCATGTCACCCAAAAATGTCCCCAAAGACGGTTCATATGCACCAAGTCGAGATACGTAAACAATAGAGTCCGTATCAAAGTAAAGAACCCGATCATCTAAACGCTCCAGGTAAGAATACAGTTTGAGACGTGCCTGTGTTGTTGTGTAAGCGGCAATGAAGATATTTTTAGTACTCCCCGTATTCACGAATGGCTCTTTTTCCTCCCACGTGAGCTCAATAAAATCGTCAGTTACACGATTGAGCTGATGCATGATGGGTTAGTTAGTTAGATGAGGTTTAACGGTCCAGTTTCCGACCAATTGGTTCAAATGAAAATTGATAACTACCTGAATGAAGTATGAGTACTTATGGTAAAGCTCAGCTTAGAAATGGCACTAAAATGGAGAGAAAAATGCATCATCGAAAAGTAAACCAATTTATACTATCTGACACAATTTAAATACAAAACTTCTGATAACTGAACCTTAACCAACTCTGTGAAAGCCAGCTAAACATAAAATTAAAGAGTCTACAAGGGAAAATATTCAATAAAACGGATGATATGGGTGCGGTTGTTTCATTTAGGTGTTGTAACGATTCTGAGCATCTCTGTGATTGTTCTACTGATAGTACGCTAAATAATCAAACCAGATGCACTAGTTCAAAATCTGGCTCTGAGCAACAAGCTACAGCCTAAACTTGGTGAAATCCTCCCCCCCCTTCCCACCTAACCCCATTGAGAAGTCTTTCTGAGGCCCTGACATCATTTCTACAAGTCCAGGGAGACTTAAATCAAAATGACTTACTGGATAAGCTGATGGAAACTCTACTTTTTCTGGTTTAATTGTGACATAACCTTCCACTGCTTTTAAAACGGCTTCGTACTGTGCTGTATGGTAACTCGTTTCCATTTGAACGATGCCACTGTAAAGCCCTTCTATCTCTGGTGTTTTGAATCGCAGTAACATGAGGGCATAGTGATGGGCTGGAACTGTTATCTGAGGAGAAAAGTCACATGAATGAGAGACTTTTTAAAGCCCTGGAGCCTTCAGCAGAATTTAGTATTTTTTTTTTTGGGGGGGGGGGGGTTGGGTTGGGGAATTGTGTTATTTTTTTAATTTCAATCTCTTTTATACGACACTT
>JAAAJZ020456184.1:0-11892 GCA_010015985.2 Actinopyga echinites
CTAACCCTAACCCTAACCCTAACCCTAACCCTAACCCTAACCCTAACCCTAACCCTAACCCTAACCCTAACCCCTAATTAGGACCCTCAACCAAAACCCCTAATTTCGCGTCGAATGGTTTTGGTTGTCCACTTTTTTGAAAAACACGTTTTTGAGAGGGGTAAGCCTCTTTTTCCCTTTCTACCACCTTGGGAGATTACCCTAAGGCCCCTAAGCACTCAATTTAAGAGCAGGGTTTTTCAATGTGGACACGTCAAAAGTCTACTTTTTTCGTCTAGGGGTGTCCACTTTTTCTAGACACCTCCCCTATCCCCCCTCCCCACCCACGGGTTAATCATTTATATGGGTGGAGGAGCCTCGCAGCACCTCCCTAATAACAATTTTTTCCATTTTGGAACATTGCATTTTGACCAAAATGAAAAGTGGAGTCGAAGTTCTACAATGCTACTAACCCTAGCGTCGCTAGGAACAACTCATTTTTTTGGCAAATCTGAAAAATCGACTTTTCCATTTTTTGTCGAATGGCCTTCGCTTTATACGTGCAGATAGGGTTAAGTCAGGTCACCAACATATTCAAAGGTCATTGTCATAGCACTTCCGGTTTCGTTTTTATGGCGTGTCAAAGTTCAAAAGTGCGAAAATTCAAAAAAATCTTAAAAATCAGTGGAATATGCTAACTTCACAAAAATATGTACCCGACCTAATTTGAACTCGCCCTTTTCGATGACGTCATCAAATCCAAGGTTAGAGGTCATCTTCAGGTCAAAAAAAGACGACAAAATTCAACTTGTCATAAAATTTTCGAAATTTCGTACAAATCAATCTCCAACCCTAACCCATTATGAGGACAATTTTTTTAGCGCCATATCCTTACGCAAACCAAGATGGCGGCCAACCCTAGTTGGGGCTAGGGTTAGGGTTAGCCTAGGGTTAGCTAGGGTTCGCTCTAGCGTCAAAAATACAGACAATAAAGAAATGAAATTTTTACAGTAACTTCATGTGAGAAATACCTTTCATATGAAACTTTTTCCGATTTCATAGCTACGTCACTTCCGGTTTTAGAATGGGTTAAGTTTTCAGCTAGGGCTGCCTCTAGCGTCCTCATTTAAAAGTTTAAAAACTTGAAATTCTGCAGGAAGTTAGACCACATACAGATACAAATTATATGTGACGTTTTTGTCTGTGTCTAATTCCCTCCGGAAGTGACGTCATAAAACAGTAAAACGTATATAACTCTCCTAAAAAACATGATATGGAGACAAAAATTACAGTCGATGTGTGTAACATCAACATCTATTCATGTTGTAAGTTTTATGTATTTGTGACTGACGGTTACAAAATGGCGGCTAATTAGAAATTTTGAATAAAATTACCAAAAAAACCTTTAAAAAATCAACAAAGCTGTTATTGCCATTTTTAACACCACCATAAGACGTGGAAATTAGTGTTCTATCACAAGTGTGACTTTCAAGTGATTTGCCGGAATTTTATTTTGGGGGTCAAAATAGCGCCCCCAATAAAGGGGTGAAAAAATCAAAATGGCGCTAAAGTTTCGAAATTTTTATGTCCGACTAACACAAACCTCCTCTTTCGAATGGCGAAAATCCCAAGTTCGTAGCTTGTGTAGTTTTTGAGATAACTGTCCACAAAGGTCGTAAATAGCGCCCTCTATTTTTATATCTCGTTGGCAGTACATCGCACGCAAAAACTGAAACCATTTTCTGAATCGGCAGGTCATTTTACGCCCAACTACGGATTTTGAGAATAATATTCAAGTTACATGAGGTCGAAAAGGCTAACCCTAGTGTCAATGGAAGATGCTGTACAAATTATCATCATAACCTCCTCTTTTATTTTTAAGCGTCAATAACTCCTACTTGCAGCTGTTCAATCTCTACAAATGACCCATCTAATTGAAGCTTAGAAGTTGAAGTATACATATATTACCTTAAGTGTAATTAAAGTAGAAGTTTGAAGACTTTACGGCAGTTAATCGCAGGGAACACTTTTTGAAGAAACGACCTAACGCATATACCAGACTGCACCAACACTGTACCAACTTTGCCCGTCCACCATACTGTACATGAATGCCCGAAGAGCCTGGGATTTTCAAATGTTGTGCACAGGTGGACCCTCTGTTGTGTATGAGCCCCGAAGAGTCGGGACTCTCTCATGTCGGAAGTGACGTCATCTTGAAAATTGATGTTATAATGCGTTTTTGAACAAAAAGCGATCTTTGACGTGACGTCATCAATCGGGGATACATGTGCCAACCCTTCGATTAATATGGCTGACGGACGGCCATGCGTACTTTAACTCCCGTGAGTTACGCGGCGATGAGCCACTATGTAGAGATATGATGGACCCGCAAAGTTGGCCGCAGGACCCATGACGTGTTTTTCCACCATTCTATAAAAATTGACATGATTGTGTACGAACATTTTGAGATGGATGGTTACGAAAACTTAATTCTATGGTGTTCACCATAGAATTAAGTCTAACTCTATGGGCCCATTGCAACATGGTCCATGTGAATATCAAATATAACATGAATTGGTACGAAGATTTAACGTGAAAACAGTGGCTGTTTTAATCATCCGTACTTTTTAGCGCTAGTCTTTGGTAAACAAAATTCCCGACTTTTGGACCTAATGTTACATATTAACGTTGTTTTAGAAAATTGACCTACCACGTAATATGTACGAAAACTTTGACCTATCGTATTCATTAAGAGAAGTACAATACACGATTAATTTATCAAGAATAGTGTTAACAGATTTATTTTTAACTTTTACAATACTGAAATTTTGGAATTTAATACATTCCAGCACTTTTAAGTGGTTTTTTAAATTAATTAATTTTGGTCCCAAAAACTACGGAGGCTTGTTTGAGATCATTTTTCATTGCGCTTTTTTAAAAGCGTATAGCAACCATTGGGAACCGACTTTGGCAAAACGCCGACGATATGTTATAAACAAAGTATGGGTACGTGGTCCATATTAATTTCAAGTGTGTGCCCCCCTCCCAGTGGTTCATACCTTCCTAAAACGTAACGTGTGCAAGTTTTTGACGTTAAAAGTGGACACATGACGTTTAGTCAAAGTTCGGGGTTTGGGTGTCCACTTTTGATGTTAATTTTAGTAAGGAACCTAGCAGTTGCTTGTGGGAGGGGGTAAAAAATTCGAAATGCACCCGTGGGCACTGACCCATGTGTCCCCTATAACATGTTATCGCACTTTTTGCATGGGCGGTTTACCGCTTTTACAGTGGGTCTTAAACGAAGGCCAGTGGAAATGGACCACTCAACTACTGTAACGGTATATGGAAAAAACACTCTCTTTTAAATTTGGGCCTTTCTTGTAACTTGTGCAAGAGGGGCATGACCTCAAAACACCCTCCAAAGTATCCACCCATGTGTCCCCTATAACATATTAACGCACTTTGGTATTTCAAGGTTCCCCTTCGTCACGGTGGGCTTTGTACGGAGGCAAGTCGAAAAAAACAATTTCAGATTAGTGTTACAATGTATGGGAAAACATTGATTGTGAGTTTGGACCCTTAATGAAACTAGTGCAAGGTGGGCCATACTTAATCGTGCACCTGGGGGTATCCACCCATGTATCTCGTCTAACATGTTGACGCACTTTTGTATTTCAAGGTTTCCCCTTGCCGTGGTGGGCTTCGTACGGAGGCAAGTCGAAAATCCAATTTTAAAATAGTGTTTCGGTATATGGAAAAAACACCGATTTTGCGCTTTAGGCCCTTAGTGTAGCTAGTGCAAGGTGAGCCGAACTTAATCATGCCCCTGGGGGTATCCGCCCATGTGTCTTCTACAACATGTTGACGCACTTTTGTATTTCAAGGTTTCCCCTTGCCAAGGTGGGCCTTTTACGGAGGCAAGTCGAAAAAATTCCCGGTTTTGAACTTTTGGCCCTTAGTTTAACTAGTGCAACGTGGACTCAACTTCGTGGTGCCCCTGGGGGATCTGCCTATGTGTCCCCTGTAACATTTTAACGCACTTTTGCATTGCAAAGGTTTCCCCTTGTCGTGGTGGGCTGTTCACGGAAACAAGTCGAAATGAGCCTGTCAATTACTGTTACTGCATACGGGGAAGAAACCCGACTTTTCATGTCGGAAAACAAAATCATATTACTATTTTCTTTAACTTAAATGGAAGAAATAAATTTCTGGTGTTTTTAAGTAGCTATAAAATAGGTCTATGCGATCAAAAAATAAAAACATCGAAACTATGTACGTTATAGGCGTGAGTGGTCCCGAAATGGTGGATCGCGGTTAAAAAGGTGATAATTCGTAATATTTTGTAATAATTCTCATGCCGCTTTTTTCTCAAGTAAAAAAAAAAAACTTGCGTTTTCCAATGGGTCCCAAATTTTTCTGACAGGTTGCCCTGTTCATTGTTTAACAACGTAGGAAATTTTAAGTTCATATCTGTACTGGAAGTGTGAGAGCGCCCTCACTGAACTGACCAAAAACACGATTCGGGTGAGGTAATCATCTTTGGAACCCGAATATGTCTACAAATAAACATTCAATGGTGCTAATGTTAATATTTTTGAAATCAGCGCGTCCGAATACCCCCATGTGAGTATTTTCGTCCATTTTGGGGGTCGACATTTTTAATAAAAATCCCTGGGGTACCCCCTTGGGGTCGAATTTCGGTGTGACATCGAGTTCACCCAAACGTAACGACAATTACAATGCGGACGCATTAGACCACGCTCATGTCAAATCTGTAATCAGTTTTTTTTTTCATATCACGTTGCGTTGGTGAGTTATTCCTGTTAAAGTTGTAATGCCGTCATTAGAAAATCCAATGTTGCCGACTCTCAATCCTAACCAAACCCCTGGCAACTTTTTTGACGTAAAAAGTGGACACTTGGCGGTTAGTTAAGGTTTGTGGTTTGAAAGTTCAATGTTGCCGACTCTCAACCCTAACCAAACCCCTGTCCACTTTTTGACGTAAAAAGTGGACACTTGGCGGTTAGTTAAGGTTCGTGGTTTGAAAGTTCAATGTTGCCGACTCTCAATCCGAACAAAAACCTGTCCACTTTATTGACGTAAAAAGTGGACAATGCTAAAAAAATAGAGATGATTGTCTACGAAATTTTGAGATGGATGGTTACGAAATCTTGATTCTATGTTGTTCACCATAGAATTAAGTCTTACACTCTATGGGTCCATGGGACTATGGTCCATGTGAACATAAAAAATGTCGTGAATTGCTACAAAGATCTTACCTAAAATAGTGGCTATTAGAGGTTACCGTACCATAGTTTAGGGGAACACCCAGGAAGAAAATTTTCGACTTTTGGACCTAATGTTACATTTTAACGTTGTTTTAGAAAATTGACCTACCACGTAATATGTACGCAAACTTTGGCGTATCGTATTTATTGCAGAGAAGTACAGTACACGAAAGATTTATTGCGAATGGTGTTAACACATTTATTTTAAACTTTTGCAATACTTCAAGTTTGGAATTTGATGCATTTCGGCATTTTTAATTGATTTGTAAAAATAATTAATTTCGGTCCCAAAAACTACGGAAGTTTATTGGGATCATTTTTATTGCCCTTAATTTGAAAAGCCCATAAAAGCCACTGGGAAGAGACTTTGGCAAAGCACCGTCAATATGTTATAAACAAGACGTGGGCCTGTGTTCCATGTGGATTTCAAGTGTGTGCCCCCCTCCCACTGGTTCATATCTTCCTGGAACGAAACATGTCCACTTTTTTGACGTAAAAAGTGGACACATGGCGGTTAGTTAGGTTCGTGATTTAGTGTCCACTTTTGATGTAAATTTTATTAAGGAACCTTGCAGTTGCTTGTGGGAGGGGGTTAAAAATTTAAACTGCACCCGTGGGCAGTACCCCATGTTTCCCCTATAACATATTGTCGCACTTTTCTCATGGGTGGTTTACCATGGCCACAGTGGGCCTTTTCAGAAGGCCAGTCGAAAATGGACCATTCAATTAGTGTTACGGTATATAGGAAAAACACTGTTTTTCAACTGTTGGCCCTTCTTGTAACTTGTGCCAGAGGGGCCCGACTTCAAAACACCATCCAGAGTATCCGCCCATGTGTCCCTTATAACATATTAACGCACTTTTGTCAGAGTCGGTTAACCCTGTCCACAGTGGGCCTTTTAAGAAGGCCAGTGGAAAATGGATCATTCAATTAGTGTTACAGTATAAAGGAAAAACACTGTTTTTTAACTGTTGGCCATTCTTGTAACTTGTGGCAGAAGGGCCCGACTTCAAAACACCCTCCAGAGTATCCGCCCATGTGTCCCTTATAACATATTAACGCACTTTTGTCAGGGTCGGTTAACCCTGGCCACGGTGGGCCTTTTAAGAAGGCCAGTCGAAAATGGACTTTTCAATTAGTGTTTCTGTATATAGGAAAAACAGTTTTTTTTTACTTTTGGCCCTTCTTGTAACTTGTGCCAGAGGGTCCCGATTTCAAAACACCCTCCATTGTATATGCCTATGTGTCCCCAATAACATATTGACGCACTTTTGTCAGGGCCTGTTTAGCCTGGACACAGTGAGCCTTTTACGGAGGGCAGTCGAAAATGGACAGTTCAATTAGTGTCACGGTATACGGGAAAAACACCGGTTTTTAACTTTGGGCCCTTCCTGAAACTTGTGCGAAAAAGGCCTGTCCTCAAAAACCACTCCACAGTATCCGCCCATGTGTCCCCTTTAACATATAAACGCAATTTGTTCAGGACCGGTTAAGCCTGGCCACAGTGGGCCTTCTTCGGAGACCGGTTGAAAATGGACGGTTCAGTTAGTGTCAAGGTACACGAGAAAAACACCGGATTTTAACTTTGGGCCCTTCCTGAAACTTGTGCGAAAAAGGCCTGTCCTCAAAAATCACTCCAGAGTATCCGCCCATGTGTTGCCTTTAACATATTAACGCAATTTGTTCAGGACCGGTTAAGCCTGGCCACAGTGGGCCTTCTTCGGAGACCAGTTGAAAATGGAAGGTTCAATTTGTGTTTAAGTATGCAAAAAAAAACACTGGTTTTTAACTTTGGGCCCTTCTCGTAACTTGTGCGAGAGGGGCCTGACCTCAAAAATCCCTCCAGAGTATCTGCCCATCTGTCCCCTGTAACATAATGACGAACTTTTGTCAGTATGTGTTAAGCCTGGCTACAGTGGGCCTTTTACGAATGCCAGTCGAAATGGACCTTCAATTAGTGTTACGGTATACAGGGAAAAAAATTTTATTAAACTTTGGACCCTTCTTAAAACTTGTGCGAGTGGGGTCTTACTTTAAAACGATCCTCAGAGTATCCGCCCATGTGTCTCCTATAACTTATTAACGCGCTTTTGTCAGGGTCGGTTAACCCTGTCCACAGTGGGCCTGTTAAGAAGGCCAGTCGAAAACGGACCTTTGAATTAGTGTTACGGTATACTGGAAAAACTCCGCTTTTTTAAATTTGGGCCCTTCTTTTAACTTGTGCTAGACGGGCCTGACTTTAAAACGACCCTCAGAGTATCCGCCCATGTGTCCCCTACACCATATTAACGCACGTTTGTCAGGGTCGGTTAACCCTGGCCACAGTGGACCGGTTACGATGGACAGTCGAAAATGGACCTTATAATCAGTTTTACGGTATATGGGAAAAACAGTGGTTTTTCGGATTTGGGCACTTCTTGTAACTTGTGCCAGACGGGTTACGAAAAAACCGATTGCAGATTTGAAATCAGCGGGTCTGATTACCCCCTGTAGCTCAATCTGGCAAAATTAAGATGAAGCCCCCCCATCAGTTGGGAGGGGTGGGCCCAAGGGTGGGTAATATTAACTTTTTCATCTATATGGAACAAAATGATCACTACAATGGTTTTCGGGTACGCTGAGTTCAAAAATGACAATCCGACTATGATGTGACTCTGGCTTTCACACAAGTTGTAAAAATCTTTTTAATGCAAATGTATGCAAATAAGGGGTGGACTCAACACAACAAAAACCATACGATTGGGATCAGGCAAAGTCGTTTAACCTTGAAATGCATTCAAATTATTCGATTGCAATTCTCACTTTGTATTTCCAGAAACACATCGATGGCTACGAAAATTCGAGAAACATGAATGGTTACCCAGAATTAACATGAATTGGTACGAAAATGATGACAAGCCATGGCACGTGGGGTGGGGGAATCAAGCCTACCCCCTAGGGGGTTTCAGGCACGCTAATTTCAAATATGAAATCCATTGCTTCGTATCACCTTCCATTATTGAGATAATAAGGGGACAAGCGTTCCTGGGCCTCGAACTGGGCCCTTTGACGGCCCACATCTAAAAATAGGAACACAATATGAGAAAACTGACTTCATATTTGGAATCAGCGTTACGGAATACCCCAAATATGTGTTTTCAGACAATTTTTAAAAATATCGGTATTTTAACCTGGGGTGGGGAAGGGGTGGGGGTTCGACTCTGGTGACCCGTAATATAACAAATATTCAGACCTTCAATTAGTGTTACCGTTTATAGGAAAACAAAATTCTTTTTATTTAACTTTTCACACTTCTTGTAACTTGTGCGAGTGGGGCCTTACTTTAAAACGACCCTCAGAGTATCCGCCCATGTGCATCCTATAACGTATTAACGCGCTTTTGTCAGGGTCGGTTAACCCTTTCCACAGTGGGCCTTTTACGGAGGCCGGTCGAAAATGGGCCATTTCAGTTAGTGTTACGGTATTCGGGAAAAAACTGTTTTTTTTTTTAATTTGCGACCTTCTGGTAACTTGCGCCAGACGGGCCTTACTTTAAAACGACCCCCAAAGTATCCGCTTATGTGTCCCCTATAACATAAAGCACTTTTGTCAGGGCCGGTTAAGCCAGGCCTCAGTGGGCCTTTTACGGAAGCCTGTCGAAAATTGACGGTTCAATTAGTGTTACGGTATACGGGAAAAAGCAATGGTTTTTAATTTTGGGCCCTTCCCGTAACTTGTGAGGGTGAGGCATGACCTCAAAACGACCTTCAGAGTATCGGCCCACGTGTCCCCTATGACATATTAATGCACTTTTGTAAGGGCCTGTAAAGCCTGGCCACAGTGGGCTTTTTACAGAGGCCAGTCGAAAATGGGCCTTTCAATTAGTGTTACGGTATACGGGAAAAACAATGGTTTTTAATTTTGGGCCCTTCTTGTAACTTGTGCCAGAGGGGCATGACTTCAAAACACTTCCAGATTATCCGCCCATGTGTCTTCTATAACATATTGACGCAGTTTTGTCATAGCCTGTTGAGCCTGGCCACAGTGGGCCTTCAACGGAGGCCAGTCGAAAATGGACGGTTTCATTAGTGTTGCGGTATATGGAAAAACACTTGTTTTTAACTCACGGCTCTTCCCGTAACTTGAGCGAGGGGGGTCTGGCCTCAAGAATAACTACAGGTTATCCGCCCATCTGTCCTCTATAACATATTAACGCTTTTTTTCATGGACGATATACCATGGCCACAGTGTTCCTTTTACGAAGGCCGGTTGAAAGTGGACCCATCAATTAGTGTTAAGATATAAGGGAAAAAAATTAATGACCAAAGACAAAATCATATTATTATTTTTTTTATAATTTAACTGGGGGAAATAGAATTTAGGTTTTTTTAGAAAGCTGAAGTATTAGCTGATGCAAGCAAAAAATAAAAACTTTAAAAATATGTACAGAATCGAAGTGAGTGGGTCAAAATAAAGGGCAGTTGTAAAATTCCGAGTAAATCGCCGCGTTTTCGGAATAATTTCCTCCAGGGTTTGCTTTTGCTTAGTCATAAACATAGTCTGCCTCACTCAATCCTAACCCTAATTTCTATGACATGTTTCCCTAATAATTATCTAGAAACGTAGGAGGTTTCAAGCTCATGGCCATACCGGAAGTGTGTCAGCGCCGTTAAAAAATATGCCGGAACAATCAATAGGAGTGAAATCACTAACTTTGGACCCGCACAAAGGTACAGGTGTACATTGAATGCGGCCAACTCTATCATTTTTGAAATCACCGTATGCGAATACCTCCCCCTAGTCCTTTTCGTCCCATTTTAGGGTGGTTGATGTTTTTGCCAAATTCGCTGGGGTACCCCCTTAGGGTCGAAATTCGGTGAGAAATGAAGTTATCCCAAAAATAATAGAAAAGACCCTGTAGACGTTTCCGACCACGCTGGATTCAAATCTGGAATTTGTTTTCTTATATCATGTTGCGTTGCTGGGTTATAATTGATTAAAAGTTTGGTGACGTCATCATTTGCATTTCGATTGCCTGTTACTCGAGATAGAAACATGACACGAAACAACCGATTGCAGATTTGAAATCTGAGGGTCCGACTCCCCCAGGAACGTAATCTCGACCATATTTGATAAAGTCGATCCCACCACCAAAATTCTGCTATGGGAAGGGGCCCGGGGTTGGGGGATTTTCTTTTCATTTATATATCTTACAATAGTAATCAATTTCGGGGCTTTGTGGTACGGAGAGATCGAAAATGACCATCCCTAGATGATACGACAAGCATAAATCACGTGAGGTTTATTAATGGCTTCAAAAACACAACAAATGAAAGGCTACAAAATTTCAGATGCAAGGCTACGAAAAATCGAGAAACACATCAATAGTTACAAAATCTTCACATGAATGACCTCAATCCATGGCACAAGGGGTGGGGGAACGAACTTTCCTAAAAAGTTAGCAGAACCAATCTTATCCCTGGGGGGGTTTCAGGCACGCTGATTTCAAGTATGAAATCCATTTTTTCGTATCACATTCCATTATTGAGATAATAAGGGGTAAGTATTTTGGGGCCTCGATTAGGGCCCTTTGATGGCCCACATTTCAAAATAGGAACACAATTTGAGAAAAGTGACTTCATATTTGGAATCTGCATCACAGAATACCCCAAATATGTGTTTTCCGACAAAATTTGAAAATGTCCGATTTTTCCCCCTGGGGGTGGGGAAGGGGGAGTGGGGGATTCGGCTCTGGTGACCCTTAAGACAACACAAACTCATGATTCGGGGGTTTCTGGACACGCTGATTTCAAAAATGGCCACGTTTGGCCCGTACCTATCTCCCATGTGCTTGAAAATGGGTAGGTATCTGCTGTTTGGGGGTATAGGGGTCACCCAAAAAAGGCCCCATCTGCATTTGGGGGTTTTAGGACATGCTCGTTTCAAATATGATACCTGTTTTTAGCACAGCTGCCGTCAAAAAGCCAAACCCTACCAACCCTTTTCTCACAAAAAATTAAAAAAAATAATATCTCAAAAAGTATAGCTCCAAAAAAAAAATCGTTTTAGCACGTGATATATCACATCCCTCTGACGTCAGAAAAAAATTGACGTCACCATCAGACGCCACCACTAGCAATGACGTCACTGTAAAAGTCGAAAAATCGACCCCAAGAAAACGTTGGAATTTTTCCGAAATTTTTTCACTGGCTGGAAGCTAATACATTTTTAAGAACATCCCCGGCCCTGAACCCCCCACCCCGGGGACGTATGTGCCCCAAAAAACGACTTAAAAAAAAATGGACACCAAAATGGACAGAAAGTAGACACTTTCTGGACAGTGTCCACTATTCTCGACGTTAAAAGTGGACACGTGTCCACTTTTTTGACGTCGGAAGTGGACAAAAAGTGGACAAAAACGGGACATGTCCACTTTTTTGACGAAAATGTCCACTTTTTTCGTCAAAAAAGTGGACTCCTGTCCACTTTTTTGACGTAAAAAGTGCCCAGGGTCCTAACCCTAACCCTAACCCTAACCCTAACCCTAACCCCTAACCCTAACCCTAACCCCTAACCCTAACCCTAACCCTAACCCTAACCCTAACCCTAACCCTAACCCTAACCCTAACCCTAACCCTAACCCTA
>JAAAJZ020457289.1:0-11887 GCA_010015985.2 Actinopyga echinites
TTTCGTGAATATTACACGGGAGGGCCTGAACAGTGTTCAGAAATAAAAGTGGCTACATAGGTACAGTTACTATAGGGCTAAAGCACACCTGTAAAATAACTTGTCGGGCCCTGGAATCCCAGCTGCCAGTATTACCGTAAAATAACGATATTATTTTTAACAGTGTAACTTGGAGGTATTTCTTTCTAGTTTGACTAACTTGAAAATTTTGGTGGGAAAAAGGTTGCAGTGAAAGTATAGCATGGAGAGTTCCAGTACCAGGATGTTACCTCTCGTTGGTAGTACTAGTCTAAGCACAAGCCTTTTGTTGCCAGTTTAAGTACAAGATTTTACATACACAGAAATTTTGAAGTGTAATTGAGTATAGAGTCAGTCATACAAGCATTAGTCAAGGTAGTTATGACAGTGTGAATATAAATACTTACTTACCGAACTCATTGTGGGTATACTTATACACTCACAGTTTTGCTCATGGGAATGTACTTATATTCTTGAGAATTTGCAAATCTGACTTGCTTGTGAAATAATGGGGTTGGTGCTGCTGGAAAATTTGGGACTCGGACTTGTGGCTAAAGATGTGTATGTACTCACACTGTATAAAGCCTGGTGTATACCTAGTTATGTCGTCTGTGAAACAAAAGTATCATTTGTTGAACAGGATGATAGTTCACAAATTTCATCACTCTGCAAGTACTCTACAAATTTTAGGTTTAGAAACCTTTTTTGGTAAAATTATTGAATTTTATTTATATACTGTATTTGTGGCCTGCGTAGGAGCAGTTGCAATAGTACTGTCAGTCATTTCAATTTCAGCCATATAATTTTTATATCAGCATAGTGTAAATTAATTCTTTTACTTTTCTAACAAGTCTTTTCTAAAACATCTTGTAACCTTTATCTCTTAATTTAATGGCGTGTCCTATTGAGATCTTTGCAATACACTCTGGTGCAGATAATTGTCAGTGTCATTTACATAAGTATTCTTTGAAAAATTTTAAGAACTAATTTTTAAGTTGTTTCTTATTTCTGGCTATAAAATTAACCTCACTTTTCCAATTGCATCAAGTTAAGAAACACATATAAGTTTTTATCCTGGCTTCACTGGGGCTTTCTTTCATGCAGGTATTTACTGAACAAAATCAGACATTCATGTTCAGGTTAAAATTTTTAATGAATTAGGTTTAGAACACTGGAGTGAAAGATTTTAGTCCCAAGATCTTGTCGTAAAATTTAGTTTTAAGTAAGGATTGTCACAGAAAGGTGTTTTTCTTTTCGTAGTGGAAGGAGGTTTTACACTCTTTGTTAATGGAACATGTAAAGTGGAGAACTTGAATAGTTTTTATTTATACTGATTGTTGAACAGAAGGGAGCTGGTTTTCCTTCAGATAAAAGACTAATTCAGCCATGCCTTGTACCATACATAGGTACAGACTCCTTGTAAAATGTGGAAGGGACAGGTGTTGCAGAAAGTAAACAAACAGGGGTCTGGAGGTCCTCTGTCAGAACATTTTGAAACTAAGACTTCCTTAAATGCAATTTTCAGCCAATTTGAATTTGCTTACAAAAGAAAATGAAATTATTTTGTACTATGGGCATACATGGATGAAAAATGCTCCTTCATTTTGAAAACTGGGTGACAAAGTGGGGTGGCAAGACAGTTATGCAATGTCCCCACCCCTGAAAAAATTTTTCAGTGTCGTGCTGTCCCCACCAGGATCTGCCTCCCTTGGTAGAATATCATTTTTGATATGTATTCTGTTAAGAAATGATTTCATGCTCCAAACACTACAAGTTACTTGAATTAACCTCTCAAGTTACTTACAAGAAAGCAAATTTGAGAGACATTGAGAATGTGTGGTCATAGGAGTTTACATACCGGTACTTCAGCTAGATAACTCATTTGGGAGGTGGTTATCACCCATAGACAGGATGAAATTTCTTTAAAACAGACTTACCTACTTTTCATGTGACACACTTGTCTTCGTAAGGAGTTTAAGTCTGTGCATCAGTTGGTGCTTCTGTTTCTTTAATGTAAATTATTTTCCCTCAACTTTTTTTTTTAATGTAGCTCAGGTAATTTGGAGCCAGTTAGTATGTGATTTCTGTTAAAACAATTGTTATGGATAGAGAATTTGAAGGCAAATGTTAGATCAGAGTGCTTCCATGTTTATAGCTGACATTGTTGTCATAGGTCTATTGAAAATTGAGAGAGCACAGGGTATAAAATGTCTATGTGACTGAAACTGAAACATTTGATTTGTATTATTATGCACAGTAAACTGTTCATTGTCAGCCCAGGTTTTCAGGGCTACAATTTAAGGTTTGAAAAGTTGTTAAAATTCTTTATTTATTACTGAAAGTTATTAAGGAGCCTAAAACTTTTAGCCCTGTAAATTTTGGAGTGTAATTAAATACAAGATTAAGGTCACTCCATTACTGGAAAGTATTAGCTACATAAGGATTGGCACCATCGATTGTATAAAGCAGTACTTAAATTCTCTATCCAGAGCAGCTATAAGGCAAACTCGGGAAAGCATGAAGTTGAGGGCAGCAAACTCAGGCAGGTTTGTTCAGTACAGATGTGACAGTAGTCAACACACATGTAAAACATGTAGGATATGAAGTAGAAGTTTAGATGAATGCTGACGTAAAGTTAGGAAGGGGGAGGTGGGGGAGGGAAATAGATGGGATGGTACAGTACACACCAACATACTGGAATTCAAGCAATCAGTGAAGGTGGCCGTGACCAACGAGATGACCATTGCGTGTGAATATTGGCATGATGCAATGTGTCGATGCTGAAATAGAAACTGACATTAGTGCATCTGCCGTTTGTAGCCGATGAATGCAAATTCTTGACTGCAATAATTAAAGAAATATTCCCACTGGAAATGGGTGAATGATTACATTTCAATGCCTGAATGTATTGTGAATGATGTTAATAGTATGTGAAAAAAATATGGCCAACATGTTCAAGTTGTTAGAGGCATCATGTCTTGTGGCTTGTGCGGGGAAAGAACATTGAGATTTACTTAACCGTATGGTTTCAGTCCTGAAGTCTAACAACCCATCGATCCTACAGCCAGTTAGCACTGCAGTCCATTGGACCAATTAGCTGTTAGACCCGTGGACTGTAGGACTAATAGGGAGTCACCAACTTTCTGAGAAAAATCAAGGAAATAGTGATCATGACATTAGGTGGGGTTGAAGAAAGCATTCTTCTTTAGCACAACTGATTACTTAAAAGAGGTTGAAAACTTTCTTTGGACAAATTGGTAAATATGTTAAGAAGGTATGTACACGTAGGGTTGTGTTTGAAGATTTAATAATGCTGGGGTCCTTCATAGATCCATTGGTCAGACCAATTGCTGATTTCTATGTCCTACCCAAGGTAAGTTTAGTTTTAATTTAAAAAATCTATGCTTTATTGTAATTTAATGTAATCTATTTAACTTTTTTATGATGAATCATTTGATCAAATGAATTGCACAATCAATCATTTTTCATTTCATTAGTCAAGGGAAGGACATGCCACTAGTGCTGACACAGTTTATACTTGATGAAAAAGTACTTGAATATGGTTGGGTATCCCCCTCCTTCCCATTCTTTGCTTTTAAATTGTTTAAAGTGTACCTTAAGGCAAAAAGTTCAAAAACTATGTGGTTCAAAGGTTGTAACATGAATCTCATTGGTCCAACTCCCATCTTCATAGCTTATTCAGGTGCTGCAATATAAAATGTTTAAGTTTATTCACATTATCTGAAAAAGTAAATAAATGAGTAAATAAACTTTCAACATTTTATATCTTCTCACAGGAATGTCCTGTGAAGATTGAAGTTGGAGCAAAGGGATTCATTTTTCAACCTCTCTCTCTCTAACATATATTTTTGAATTTCTTGACATTGGGTACACTTCAAGGCTCTGATGGTGTATAGAAAACTCTTTTTGTATTTGTACATAGATGTAAATTGTTGTATATATGTAAGATACTGATTGAAGAGACTTTGAGATGGCTGTCATCTACTATCATGTTAAATTTGACGAGTATTACGATATTGCCAAGTTAAAAGTAAAGTGCAAATATTAAAACCATGGTTCTACAGTAACCTGAAAGTGTGTGTGCATGTGTGTATGTATTCTTGGTTTGTAAGCAGTTTTAGGGGACCCTGGAGAAGAGGCTTTCAGAAGCCCTAAGGTATGTAAGAGTTCTTGCCATTTGTTTTTGAGGGTTTTAAATGAAACTTCTTATTAAAATGTATTTGAAATAAAAAACAAACAACTGAAAATAATAGACCTAGGGATTTGAAATGTATATGTGTGGATTTGTTTGGGGTATTGTGTTGCTTGCAACAGGGGTGTTTGAGAAAAGGGGGAATTAAAAAGTTAGTAAATTATTTGCTGTAATTAGTGGAAGAAAGAGAGTACTTCTAGTGGGTGGGATGAGCAATAAAGGGTAAAAGGGGGTTACACATGGCCTTTTAAGTTAATATTGTCATAAACTTTTGTCTTGCATCTGTTCAGGGGGTTCACCCCAGCTGTTTATTCAAAAGCTTGAAAGTCAGTTTGATACAAATGTTTGGTAATTTGTCCAAATTGTTGTAACTTTCCTGTAAAAATGGATGGCAAACACATGTAGACAGCTGATGTAGATATTGTTTGTGAGGTGTGGATGAAAAGTATTGTAGATGCAGAGTGAAGGTAAATAAAAGAGCAGAACAAAGAATCAAGACTGTTATTGTCTTTAATGGATGCTTTTTAAGGTGTGGCATAGGCATGGGAAGTGGAGGCAGGGGGGAATTTAGCCCCTCTTGTTAAAAATGTGGGGGATGAAGTATGCTTCCACCACCACCCCACCCCCTCCCCCACTATTCAAGGACAAAAACTCCTCCTTTCTTCCCTCTATAAAAATTGTCAGAAGTTTTCAGTAACCCTGAATTGCAGTGGCAGTGATGCTATGTCCACTTCTATTAACCTATGTCAAGCTTTCTAGCACTTCCCCCATTTCTATTTAATCAATATATTAGAAGACCATAAAATGAAGGCATTGCAAAGTTAGAGAAGAACTAAATAATAAAAAGAGAAAAAACAGGTTCTTGTTTCATGGTCCTGAGTGTATTACACTGTATTCTTCCAATTATTATTTCATAATTATACAGCAGTGATTGTAGAACATGGAACTGCTGGGACAATATAACTCTGACAATCTGAAAAAAATCATATTAGGTTGGTTCTCTCAAAATTAAACTGGTGGGTTTAGTCATGAGATGATACTTAATAAAAGTAGGATTCCCATGGCCTGGAAAAATCATGGAATTTTGTTTAAGTGATAGAAAGCCATGGAATTTTGAAAATACTGTGTAACCTCCCTAAAGTGACTGTACAAAAGAATTTTGTCTTTAATTTACACCCAAGAACAAGTTTATAGCCATGGATTCTTTGTGAGTTGGTCATAAAAGTTCAAGGAAAAGCCATGGAACTGAATTTTTCATGAAGTGCAGGAACCCTGATAAGGGTCACTTTTGGCATAGTGGAAAGCCCCAACCCCAACTGTATGGATTTACTAAAGAGTCTATTATCAATGGGGACATTCACACTGCATGTAACACTGTGATATCATACTCTGGCAGTGAAATCCTGTTAGAATTTCAGTAAAAAATCCAAAGGAGAAGGTCCTGAGATGGGGTGGAGATCCAAAAAGGCCAAAAATGTGGAGCTAAAAATGTATGAACACCCGCTGGCAGTGAAGCAAGTGCGTTTTGAAGTTAGCATAGTATTCAGCAGGGTGTCAGTTATGGGATCCAAAAACAATGCCAGTTGTTATTCCACGGTAGGTGGCGCTGTTCATTCATGAAAAAGGTGAGATACGTAGGAGTGAAATAGATCATCATACTCTTAACCCTATACGATTCTGATAAGTTTGAACCCTTCAGAATTTAAGCATAATTATTCATCCATCATTGTACATTACATGTTCTATACAGACCTTCCTGGTTCCGTCAGTCACTACCAAGATAAAAACTATTTCTGTTCATACAGAAGCAGAGACCAATCCACAGTCAATGGGAGTTGTTTCATAACAGTAAGTTATCTCAGGACTGAAGTTGTATTGTCAGCTGTATCATGGTTTCTCCTGGAAAATATGAAACCTACATATTCTCAGTGTGGGAAATGGTGACCTCAGGTCACTGACCCATTGTATATTACACTGTTGGAGTGAAAATAACCACGGGATTGCGGTAGGTGCACCACAAGCACTTTTCCTTGCTTTCACTCCAGTGCACTGTGATGTAGGCAGATATGATGTTTGAGTATATCCAAGGCTAGCAGTTCACCACTGAGGGTATAAAGGTATACTAAGATAAGGAGGTTAGGAGACTCCTTCATTTTTAGACTTTTCCATATTCTGTCAATTTCTGTCTCTAAGTAAGCAGTAGCCTTCATAGACATCACTCTGATAAATCTTTCTCTACCTCTCTATCTTTCTCTACCTCTCTTCTGAGACCCATACTGAGTGAAAACAACCAACTCTCTGCTAACACATTGCTTGCCTAATTCTGTTTAGATGTTGTACAGCATTCACCACAAAACTTTCACCAGAAGGGAAAGTCTTACTTCCTATCTCCACCTAATCACTCATCCTGGCATCTGACTTCTGTGTCTGTGACATGCCAAAGAATTGACCTATCATAACTATTCCTCTGTTGTTGCTCATGTATATTCATAACTTGAGCTTCTTGGAGGAGACTGCTGGGTTCTTCTTCACCCTTTTCTTCTGGTAACCTTTGACTTCTGCAGCTGCCTCCTCTTGCAGTTTGCCAAAGAAGGATTTGGATGAAGTGAGAAGTTTCTTTTCCATGTTGGAGTCATCCTGATAGATGTGATAACAGAAACAATTTAACTATGAGTGAATCACAGATAACATGTACAGAGTGATGAGCAGGCCGTTTTGAAACTGCAGCAATGCTTAAGGAAGCTTATCTACGAGTATTTAGTTCAGCTCAAAAAGTGATTTGTGACAATCCTCCTCAATAAAAAATAACATGGTGACTTGACTTAAGTCACCCAACCACCCTCACCTTGCTAGAATTGTTACTTCTCATAAATCTTCTTTGTGTTAAAGCTGTAACCACTATACATACTGTACAACCTTCAATGGACAAAATTACAGGTAACCTACTCCAACTTTATCATACAAACCACTGCATGATACAACATCTTGAAGGGGAAAGTTGTCAAATCAATATCATTCATACAGTAGTTATAGCATATCAAAATTAAAAGAACAGAAGTATTGAACTGCAGTCATGTTGAAAAGGAGAACATATCTCTTCTGTTGAACTCCAGCACTCGAAAACTTTACTGATGGCAGAATTACACAATCTTAATACTTCCTTTTAAAGTACCTTGTAGCTTCAGAGAAAACTAATCATGTTTAGCTGGGCAACTGTTTATACCCCAACATAAACATAATTATCACTTCCATGATCTCTTCCAAATATTTAATTCTCTATTCAGTTGATCCTTTGAATTGTTTTGACAAGAGGTAAGATATCACTAACTTCAATCTATGTCATACATTTTCCAGAAAAAGCAAACTTTTCATGAAAAAAAGCCTTTCGTAGTTTTCCAACTCACTTTAATGATGGATGTTTTACTGGATGCCATTCTGCTGGCTTTCTCCAGTTTTTCCATTGCATCTTTCTTGCTGATCTTCCCTCCTGATTCAGATTTTCCAGACCCAGCAGTCCTCTCTCGCCTCTCTTTCTCTTTGGCTCTCAACTTCTGTCCCTTCTTCTTCCTCCTCCTCTCGTGCATTCTGTCTGTTTTTGTCTTCTCTGTGTCACCTTTAAACTCTGACCTTTGCTTCTCCTTAGAAGAAGAACAAATACTGATGATTACTTGATGTACATGTCATCCCCCACCCCCTGAAATGCTAACCACTGGCAGCAGTATCCTATAGAGGTCATGCACTGACGTCTTAGCACATGGATTTGTCAATCGTTTTAAACAGCAAAAAGGAACTAATAGTAATAATGTTGTTGTCTGCTCATTTCATCCATTTTCTTTCCAGCACTTAGATTCCCCTGAATGAAACTTCCTTTTTCTGCTTTTTGAGAAAAAGAAGTGAAACTTCCTTTTTATGCTTTTTGAGAAATGTGCAACAAAATAATGAGCAAAAATAACAATTTTGGCCAAAAATATTCACCAGCAAGGTGAAGGGCCCAGTTTAAAACCAGCATTGCTTAGTAAGTCAATATAATAATGAGGCCCTTTACTGTCCACAGAAATAAGTCACGTGGTATAAAATATATGATCTGCATGTTCTTTGCATGTTCTCTGTAGATCACAATGGTTGTGAACAAGTAAAGAACCTTACAAACAACCCTACATTATGCATTATGACAGTATGTAGCATCATTACCTTGGGAGAAACAATCGTCTCTCAAACAAAAGAATAACTATTATGTTGCATGAAGACTGCAGTATAAAATTTCATTGATTCTCTGACTACTCTGCCTGCCCCCTCCTCCCTCCATGCAAAAGACTTAGATTTATCATCGGGAAAGTTGTGATCTATGGTTATTTATGTTTTGGGGATGATTTATGATATCATTACATAATGTGATATGCTACATGATACAATACATGGTATGATATGAAACATCATATTATATTATACACTGCTATATACATGATGTGATACATGTTATGATTTATCTTACCACAGTACACCATATCATGATCTTCTGTAAAGCCCCAGTTACAACAGCCCATTCTTATACTTGAAATGAAGCATTAAATCACAACAACCAACACAAACAAAGAATTAATTACACTCTTTTTGATAGCATACGGCATACCTTGATTTCTTCTGGAGCTAGTAATGTTGCATCAGCTACACTGATTGGTTGAACCTCTTCCATGGTTATAGCTGGTACATTTGTGACTATCTTCACCTCAGGAAGGACCTACATGTAGAAAGACAGTTTAGAATAATCACACCAACTGAACAGGCAAAATCACAGAAATTGGCTTCTGGAAGCTTAAATCATCGACACACAGAATGTGGACAAAACACTCCCCAGTGTCAATGCACTGCTCACACCCATAACATAAAGAAGAGATATGTAAATTGAAGCAAGCAGGGGTAATACTTATTTCCAAACAAAACTGATTTCTCTACTACAGATATTTTAAAGATATTTCTGCCATATTAAAACAAGGAGAACATGGTTTAACATTTTGACACAGTTGTCCAGGATGCAGTAAATCTAAGGCCAGCAGAGGAGAAATCACTTCTAATGATGTTTCTGTTTTCTATGTTTCATATAAAAACATCCCCCACTCCCCAGACAATAATAACAAAGTAGCAAAAATAACCCATTTCTACAGTTTCCAAATCTTTGACTACCAACAAAATAAAAAACAGCTTCCTAACAGGAGAAAGATCTATGTTAATAGCCAACATGGCCTTTGTCTTTCCGTTTTGAAGAAAAGATCTGATTCTGGTTCTGGTAAATTATACAAACAGTTCTCCTCAGACTGAATATACAGTTGTACATGCTTCATGTGGCTCATGGAGGAGTGATTTAACCCCCCATGTAATGAAATGACCATCAGTTTGTTGAATTTTGTTGCTACAGTTGGTAGCACTTTTTCAAAAGAAGGAAAAGAAAACTAAGAAAAGAAAAAATGAAAATGAGCAAAAATAGAGGATGTTCTTACAGGCTTGGGACTGAAATGGAAGTTGCTTAGGGCATCTAATTTCACAAAAAGGGAGTCCATCATGGTCTTTATTTCTTTATGAGCTGGGTTTTCTTCTTCTTCAGTATTGCCCTGAAATAAAGAATAAGAATGGAAAATGGGTACAAAATAGATGAAACAATTAACATGAATGATAACAGAATGAACATAATCAAAGACATGATTTAATCTCACTATTTTACTAAAGATTTGCCACAGGCATATTTGTGATGATCCACTCATAAAAGAACATAAAAGCTGTTTAAAAGCAAATATCTTTTTTTTTTGGGGGGGGGCAAAATATTGAGTACTTGTTACAAAAATATTTAAGCTTTAATGCAAAAAATCATAAATTGATGTTGTTGATCATAAATGAAGGAATTATTTCCTGGGCTGGGTGAAAGAGCACATCAGGTTTGAAATACTGACTGGACCATCTAAGTTTATTCAACTTTTTCTATGAACATTTGTCAGAGATGAGTATGTACATACTAAATACAATGATACAGCTTTGCATATTAAACCACAGCAAATGCCGTCCTCTAAAATTATCTCCATCACTATTACCTGCATCTTCTTCAAGTATTCCTGCTCATAAATCTCTCCAAGACTCAGTTTACTCTTTTCTTGGTCCAGTGTGATCCTCTTCTTAAACTCAAAGGCCTCCTCCTTGGGTTTGATTTTTCGTTCAACATCGTCCCAAGCCTGATCCAAGATTCTCTGTTTGATTATAGTTTCAATGCTTGCCGTTGTTTCTTCAGTTATTACAGGAGCTGCTCAAGCAGTAGAGAATGAAAACAAAATGATTAAAAATCTGTCCTTCCATTCATAAAGCAAAAAATTTTTCAAGTGCCTTCCATTTCCTCTCACAGATTTATTTTGATTTACTTTTTGTTTTTAATTGGCACTCTTTTGCACGGTGACAAAAGTGTGACTGTTTCATTTTTCCAGAGTGCTTTGATGCACTTCATCTCCAACACTAAGATTTATCCCATATAGACTGAAGACAAAAACTACAGGAGTGTAGACACAGAGTAGATGATCTCTTTACACAACACCCTCATATGTAATTTGTAGTGACTATTCAAGATGGATACTTCATAAAAACCATCACGTTACGTTGAAGTACCATCCACAAACAGTAAGGCATGGAAATGATTTCTCTTACTTCATACAAAGAGTAAATAACAGACCTTTGTAAGTGAATAGGTGGATATGGTGTAGACTGGCCATAAACATCACCAACCAACACTTGATACATCCAAACCATACAGTACATAACTGTTACACACTTCAAGCACTATCTTGGTTTCTTTGAAGGCTAACATCATGATGTATTGGACACAATCAATTCAGAATCATCTTAACTTGCTTGAATAAACAAATACTTTACCAAAGTAACTGTTTTAAAATACCTGATTTACTAGACACCATGAAAGTATGCACTGCACACCCTGATCTGACCATTATGCAAGGGCACATCAAAGTGACTTAACTCAGTCTTAGATTCAAGCAGTGACAGAAGACAACCTAGCCTGCTTTTGACCATTGAATGTCATCTGGTGAAAAAAAAAAACCTGATGATGACCATTCCTTGCCATTTCGCAAAAGAAAAGGCATTACTGCAAAAAATTAAAATTATATAACAGGGTTACTAATAAAGTTTCAATTCTACAGCTAACATGTGAAGGACATGATTTTTTTTACCTGGTTTAGAAGCTACTTCAAAGTCTAATGTCTCTTCCAAGAGACTGTTTTCTGGCCTCTTTCTTCCCCCAACCTCTCCAATCAGCTGCCAGGGTTTCTCAGCAACATTAGCTTCCTCCAGCTCATCTATTTGTTGTCTCAGCTTCGGATGACAAGAGAATGGTATTATTTTTTCGGTGGATTTCTTTTCAAAATAAAGGATATTATTGAAGAAACACTGTCCACTAACACAAAACAAAAACAAAACTACTTTAAATTCTCCGTCCAAATTCTTAAGGGCACAATTTGACACTTCACTCAGCCGGAAAAGAAGGCCAGAATAATGAATGTTGGTAATATGACAGGTAACCTCAAGTTAAAATTAATGACACAATTTATACTGTAAGTACCATAAAAGAAATTCAAATTTGGTAAAGTTGATGAACAGAAAAAATAA
>JAAAJZ020458393.1:0-17024 GCA_010015985.2 Actinopyga echinites
ATCAGTATTGGCCGATATTGAGAATTGAAATGTCAGTATTGGTACTATCAGCTACTTGTAATATCGGTACAACACTAGACAAAAGTGCTTGTCATTCAAATATGCCAGTGGTGGTTGGTGACTGTATTGTGGTTGTCAGGTGATTGTCTGGTTTCTGTCGGAAGGAAGTGAACCACTAAGTCAAGAAAAGTCTACTGAGATATTAATCCCCGAATTTTTTTTTTTTAGCTCATTGTAGAACATGTTGCTAAAAAGGCAGGTTCAGTCTGTGATGGGAATGTTGCATCAGATAAATCCAAGTACTGATCCTGTGACAATGAAGGAAAATGGGGATATCTTAGGCACTTTTTGGCATTATATCCTTTCGCCATGCAAAATTCCCCTTTGATACTTTACTCAGTGTGGACCCTCATGCACTATTATATGTAGGTTCCCCCAGCTCAAAATTTCACAGGGCCCCTGTACACAGATTTAAACACAGTTTGAAAAGCCTTCTTTTGAGCTTTGATATAATGGGTAGCTTGTACCACTTGAAAACTTCTACAAGAGTCCAGGGCCCAGGGATTGTAGTGTGTAAATCGATTGGGAAAGGATGTTGTTTCTGCCTTGCTACTGTGGCCATTTGAAATGTGATGAAGAAGTTGAGGTCAGTGTTGTTGTTTTCCATCTCCCACACACACAATATTGAACCTCACACTGAAAGTTTTCAAATTTGTAATAGGCTACCTGTACTTTCCTCGTCAAAAAGGTAATGTTATATTGGTTGCTAATTGATTGCAGACAAGAGTTGGGAGCATTGGACCCCTATAAATTCCAGTTGGACCCCTTAAATTCAGTGTTTTAGACTTCAAAGTACATTCCTATGACCTATGACCTGAGCAGACTGCGCATGCACATCAATAAATGTGAACTGGCTTATTGTTGATAAGGAAGTTATGCATTTTGACATCGCAATACTTCTACCAATATTCTTGAAGCACTCTTTCAATTATTCTTGTATCTAAATGTGGCGAGACATGATCAAGCTCTGGATTACTATCCCGTTCCTTTATCGTTCTTTAATGTACACAGTGAGAGTTAAAGAGCTCATTTCCTGTCTGATAATTTTTTCATCTGACTTAATGTTAAGGTCAAATTTTGATGAATTTTTGGACTTTTATTTTAATCAGGATCATATTTTACCAGTTGCATTTTTGAAAGTCATTGCAGTCATTTCTTTGACAACTTCATTGAAAACAAATTATCTGTGGCATATGTGTGAATATTATCAAACATAAATGGGCCACGCACGGTTCCTGTTAAAATGAACTATAAAGATGGGAATAAATTTTTACCTGGCGGGTAAAAACCAATAAACCTAAGTAATGCGGGCATTGATGTAGAGCTGTAGGAATAATCACTGCTAAAAATGTATCAAACTGACCACACTTTTCAAAAATTTCATCTGTATCATGACCACATAGATTAAATACAATAAAAGAGTGTTTAACAAGACTGTTAGTAAGTAGGGTTTAAAACATCAGCAGTTAGTAGTCCTTAAAAACTTTTGTAATGTGACCCACTTGTGCCACATCACACCCTGCCATTTGAGGTCATGTGGTTAAATTTTTTTGGTGATTTTTTGGCCCAACTCGGCCTTCCAATACCGTATTGGGGGAGGGTGTTAGCACTTAGCTTTTGCCCACAATATTGACAGTTTGTAGCCACAAGTTTAATTACCAAAGACTGGGAAAGAATGCCTGCAAAAGAGCGGATTTTGGGTACATATGGGGGCTGCAACCCCTTCTCCCCCAGCACCCCCCATGTCCGTATGCTTTCGTGTATGGGTATTTAATTCAGCAGCACTACACTCAGTCACACCATTCTACTTGCTGGTGTCTGGAGTAGTTTTCAGCAGGTTGATGGAGTCCATGTGAAATCTTAGTCATTCAAGTTTCTTTGCTTCCTCTAATGTAGATATTACGTATTACATTCATCCAGGGGCAGATATTTTACGCATCTGATTGATTATCTCTGGTGTGGTGTTGGGGTAACCATATCTGACAAAGAAACTCTTCCCTTCACAGCTTGTTAACCCAGTTTGTCTTCATATGCAGGAAATTCTCTTGACGTCAATTACTCTCTGAGAAGGTTAGAAACGTATGCCTGCAGCAGATAATCAAGTGTCATCAGTGTTTTAATTAAAAAGCAGAGTGAATGACCTTTCAGGGAATTTTTTTCACATTAAGGTTACTGCCATCAATGTCTTTTAATGGCTCTCTGGTTTCTCTATCCATCTCCATCTCTCTGTTTTTTCTTTCATATTGTCTCGGTTTTTCTTTTCCGCACACTATACAATTCATTTCCTGCTCTGATAGGGATCTGGTACAGCCAGCTTCCTGCTAGTCATTACTGATGAACCGTACCGGAAATATCTGACAACAATAAAACTCATTTAATGTCTTTGTTTTTTTTCTGTTTTGTTCACTTTTTTCTTGCTAAATGTGGTTTTTTATGTCTTTGTTTTTCATCTGTTTTCTGTTGTGAGATACAATCATCGTTTGCAGTAATTAATTTCACTTATTAGACACACCAGGCTGTTTTTCTTTGTTTTACACACATGATACATTTGTTACACTTCCATCCTAGTGTCTGGTTTTAATACCTGTACATACAGTGTTATGTAGAGGATTCCGTACACCTGACTTAGCCCTCTTCAAAGTAATTTTGAGTTGCTAAAATCAAAGGTAACTTCACTTTACTGCGATTGGTAGCATTGTACTTAATATTAATGTGGTGGAGGTCATGTGACTTGGTCTTGTATCCTAGAAGGATGTCTTCCATATGGACCATGCTTGACTTTCAGTTCTCACCAAGACACGATCGAAAGAGAAACTTTTAACCAACTGTAAATCATCTAAACAACTTGTTGTAATGATACCAATTAATTTGACAGAATCTTGAGTAATTCAGAGAGAAAATATCTACGAGAACTGTTTATCATCTTTTAACCCTGAGAAACACAACAAAAGGTTACTGTATTTGTCAGAAGCGGCTACATGTATATGGAAGCATTGCTACAGTACCAGGGTTTGTAGTCAGTTAGATGAAGTTTAACAGCCCAGTTTCCAACCAATTGGTTGAAGTCGAGCCGGCCACAGCCTTTTTTCCAGGTGTGGCTCACTGGGGTTTGTAGTGCCAAAGATTCACTCAGAAGTGTCACCATCAGCATGTGCCAAGTAACCGTGCAGAAGGAAGGGTGTGTGACCACCAAAGGCACATTCCAGTTGTTACCCTTCTTCTTTTTTCAGGGGCAAGCTGTCCGATAAATTGGTCTTTGAATTCTTGATTATTACTTCTGTAGTACCATATTTATTGTCTTCTGGGTTTGTCCAGCAGACAGAACTTGGGTGTCACTGTGTGGTCAATATTCTAGCTTTTTCATGTTGTTGATATCCTCCCGTAGTTTAGTGATGTCTGTTTCAGTCTTTTTCATTAATACTGTTTTGTTGTCTTACTTCTTTTATCTGCAAGCTTGTAATTTTCCCTTTGCTGTACTCATAAAGTTTACCTTACCTGACCTGACCTGACCTGTATCAACCATCACCAAAACACTCCTTCCCTTTCATAGGTGTGAAGAGTTTTAGCCTTGACGACATCAAGCTTTTGAAAATAAAGAGTATCATTTTCTGTTCTGTCTTTGCAGCTCCTGAAATATTAAAAGAAGAATCCTATAATCATGCAGTTGACTGGTGGTCCTTGGGTATTATCATGTACACCCTTCTAATGGGAAGGTACCCCATAGATGGCGCCAAAAACCACTACACCATGCAACGAAAGGTTCTACAACATCGCTACCAGCTTCCAGAAACAGTCAGTAAAGAAGCGTCTGAAGTCATGTCTTTGGTTAGTAAAAGAACTTGATTTAAAGTGTAACACAAAATTTCACATCAGTGGAATATAGAAGTATTTTCTGTTGCATGTGGATCATTATAGTTTAACAGTTGCAGTGACTGATATAATAAAGGCTGCGGCACTTGAATCAGGAATCATTTACATTGCCCCATAACAATATCATGTACCCATGGACAAGGTCGATTGTCAATAGGTATGCAGGCTATATAAAGCTGTAGGTTTGTGGTCTGGTAGGCCTACCACGAGGTGTCATTTCAGCTGTTTGAGGAAAAATAGTGGGAACTGTAGTCAGGTGTTAGAAAATAATGTAAAGTTTGTGTAAAAAGACGCAACTAGAAATATCTGTCGGGTAGTACAGTATGGGCATTTAGAGGAATTTGGGGTAGCATTCATAGCCATTGTAGATTGAGCTTAAAATTTGTTAGAATAGAGGTTACAACTCTAGAAGTGTCTACATAATTCCTTTACATGTGTCCAGATTTTACTGAAAAAGTGTCCAGTTAGTATGCCTGTATGACATCACAGATTTCCCATAATGCAATGCACTACTTTGACTTGAATATTTTCTTGAAAATTCATAACTCCCAAATGCAGCATGCTATTAAGATGGGGTTTACATCATTAAAGAGAGAAAAGATGCCCCAATTTTGTAAAGCTTTCTCTTTTTTTGTTGCCGTAATATCCTTGAAGGTCAATTTTGTTAATACTAATGCATGGAGAAAATGCAGAATTTCAGCCAGCACCGATATTGAATGCTGAAAACCGGCCCAACACTAATGAAGGAAGAGAAATATGTTTTATTGTAGGTTAAACAAGAGTATGAATTATATATATATGTTAGCCAGAATTCAGATGGGTAACAAACCTCCTGTTTGCTATGCAGTTTTTAAGGGATCAGTTAAATGGTGGATAAATGGGTATGTACAGTAAATTGGAGGGCAATTAGCTGAGTAAAAGCTTGGTAGGTGTGTGAAAGGTTCCTGTTCTGTTTAATTTTTTGTTGTTTTTTACTGGTTACTTTCTCTGAAGAGCACCTTTCTCAATGACTCCGTTTGGTTTCTTAGAGTGCTTTGGTTGTGTGGAGTCTTTTTGCAGTTTTGGGGTTGTAAATGTTCCATAACTATACATTGTAAAACAGTACCGTATTCTTTAAATTGTGAAGAACCAAATAAATGAAATGACAAACTGTGTATAGTTAAGTCAAATGAAATGATAAAGTATGTATCATGGCATATTATTGTAAAAGTAGTATACTGTAGTAGTGAAAGTCATTTAGTTTGACTCTAGCATGATGGTGAATGAGGATTGCTTTTGAGTCCTAGCCTTTTGACCTGTAGTCTTATAGACTTGAAATAAATCTAATGCAAAAATTTTTAAATTTTGTTACAACTTTTTTTTATGGGGTAAGAATTACATTAATGGTCTCTGTTGATGGTTAGTAAGTGTGGATTAACATGACTATTTTAGCATTGATACCTTGCCTGAAGCAGCATAACAGAAAGTTAATTGTCAGCTCTACTCTGGACACCTTTTAAACTAAATAGGTTACATTCGTTTCTTCATTTTGCTTCAAAAGAAGATCTGTTGGTTTATTATGGAGTGAAACATTTCATTTACTTCAAGATATGATAGAAAAACATTTTTTTTGCGTGAAGTTACTCTTTTCATTGTATGCTAGTTACTAACCAGCAAACTGCTTTTAATTTCAGCTTCTAAATAAAAACCCCAAAGAACGTCTTCAGTCCTTACGGGAGTTTGAAAAACTGACTTTTTACCGGGACTTCCCGTTTGAGCAGCTTTTGAAGAAAAATATAGCACCAAAGAATTTCCTGAGGAGAAAGCTTCCTCCAACCCTTGCCAGAAAGTACTGTGACAGTTCACATGCAAAGAGGCGGCGGAAACTGGACCAGAGGAGCCAAGAAGGGCTGGCAGAATTTACAGTAAGGCAAACTAATGATCTTAACTAGTTAACTGCGGAATTAAAATATTGTAACTTTCATCCCACTGTGGAACTGTTATTATATTACAACATGGATATATATCCATCATATGCAGAAGCATGAAGTTAGGACATGATGGATATATCTGTCATACGCAGTTAACTGAAAGGCAAATTTTCACTGCTCCAAATCGTTTGCATCCTCCTACGACATTTACTAGGTACAGGCCTCTCCTCCTGTTTCAGCACATCTCTTCTGCACCAGGCTCCTGCAGTGTAGTTTCATTTGCCTCAAGGCAGATTCCCTGTATGAGACATACACTAGCTTGCTAACCCTGTTGATTTATGAGCAGTGTACTGTATGTCTCTTGCTGATATTTATGTGTCATTGACCAATCGCATTGACTGATGTGCTTTTGGGGTTACAATTTGAATTTCCTGTTCTGTGCCAACCGTAGCATTGTAGCACCTCCCCCATCTGTCCCCCAGATCAAGAAGTCTGGTTGCTCTGCTGTGTGTACTGTACATTTAAATTTGCAATTTGAACTTTGTTTGAACAGTATTTTAGAAGAGTGGCTAAAGGGCAGTAAAGCAGTCACCCTAGCCATACTTTCAAATATCCGATCTACTCACAGATCTACTCCCATGTCCCTTTCAAGTATATTTCTTGTTCCACAGTACAAATATTGCATATTACAGGTTCACAAAGGAATCATCTTTTTAAAAATTAGTAAAATGAGTTTACTAAAAATTTTCCCATGAGTGGAAAGAACAGTGCATAGTTCAACCTCCCCAGTGTATTAATTCACATGGTAGTGAGGGTTGGGTTGATGGGGGTGGGGAGGACTACATTTGTCCCTTAACAGATGGGAATTTTACTTACGTATGGAGATGACCATTTGATTCTGAGGGAGAGGGATTTGTGAATAAAACCTCATTTAGAATCAAGTACATTGTAGATGCCAATAGTTAATGTCAGAACATCAGTGCAGCAATCTCTGCCTCTTTTTTTGTTTTCATAGATTGAAAACTTTGAATGGATTCGTGTGACTGAGCTTTGACAATCAGACATCACCAACTGCTGACGAAAAGGTCTCTAAGTTGATGAAAAGCTGGAAGACATCTGAGAATGAGAAATGAGACGAAGCTCTTGAAATGGGCATTATGAAGAGGAGACAGTGGTTGGCATTGGCGTATGGCCTTCCTCTGATATGAGATGAGTTTATGCTGCATTGTGTTGTTGATGGTGAAACCATGTACTGCCAAGAGCTCCCTCAGCTGGATATTGTGTGCCAAGTGTAGTGGAATCTGATATTTTGAAGTATCTGAAATTTGTAAAGTTGTATTGTAAATGTGACGATCAGAGGGCTGTCCAGTGGAGGTCCTCCACAGTCTGGATGACAAATGAGATGACTGTGTTTGGTAGGATATTTCTTCCAGGATGTTGTGGAATGATTCCTTTGTCTTACCAGTCTCCATGTGGTATTCAAAGAGCCAAGAGTGCTTGGTTTAATCAATCCTTTAAGACATGCCATACTTTCATGAGTGTACAAAGTACAAAATTGTTCCTAATTAATCAACATTGAGTTTAAAATTGGAATGTCTACTGATTTTCTTCTGTTTTGTGCCATATTTTTTCTCACATAATGTTTCTAGAAGTGTTTGGTAAGATGCAGTGATACTTTCAGAAATTCAGACCTGAGTATTAGGGCACATAAAGAGCGCAATCCAGTGTTAGGGCACATAAATAGGAGTAATCCAGTGTAAGGGCACATAAACAGGTGTTTCACTGTTTACATTTTGTTGAATTGAATGCTTTGTCTTATATGAATATTGAGGTTTACATTGTACCCATTGAGGGACCATCTATTGATGAGTGAAGATAAGAAAACTGTTTTGTAAAAAGGTAAGTGTTTGGTATCCACCAAGAAAATGATATCTCAGTGAAAGGATTAGCAGGGTTCACCTCTCAGAACAGTACATATCTATTGAATCTTACATGAGTTGGTCTTGTCAGGAGCACCTGCATCGGAGAAGTGTCCATTTAAGTCAGGCTTGATATTATTTACACTTTTCCATTTTTTTCTTTCTTTCTTCCAAATTAGTGGTGGCTTCCATGCCCATTGTAATTTTACCCATTCTGTTACCTTAGCAACTGGCTATTGACAGCTTTTTTGTTTGTGATATTGAACTTAAAAATGAAAAGGTTTCTGTCCACATTTCCAAGCTGCATAAAGACTCTGATGTAAAATGTTAATGTGTCACTCATTTAAAAGAATTTTTACTTCTGATTGATTCTCTGGGGAGAGGGGTGGGGGATGGAGGCCTTAAGATTTATTCTTGCTTCTGTTCTTTGTCCTCTGTGGAGCTGAGCAGTATTTCAAACATTTGGTCTGATCACAGGACCTGACCTCATAGAATGATGTATAAATTTGTTTGTAATGTCGAGATCTTGAAAAACCAGGTCATAGGTAACTGTAAAATACTACATGTTTGAAACCTGAGGGTATGAAGCAATGCTTAGTAACTGAATCAGTTTAAAAATGGACTGGTTTGTGTGAACAAACTTTACGTTTGTGCCAGTTAAGTAGGTAAGGTTTATGAAACTGGAAATCTAATGAATGTATACTTATAAAGCGCTGCTACATCGAGATTGCAGCGCTAAAATGAAGTTCAGCATCCACTTGATCCACTTTATTTCACTGCTGAAACATTATCTGGTAACAAAGTGATGATTTGGAGATGGAAACATTGGAAATGTTAGTTTTATTATTGTTTCCAAATTGGCTGCAAACTGTACAAAGAATTTGACATATTTATATGTGTGCTTTGCAGAGTGCAAACTTTTAAGTAACTACTGATTGGTGCTTATCCTCAGAGACCTCAATGAAAGAAACCTAGCTATGTCACTCTTAAATGTTTGCTTTCTTATGATTTGACAAAAATATTTTTTTACTAGTTTTACAAAAACTTTCATCTGCAACAGGTGACGAAATTTTGTTATATTCCTTGTTGTGGAGAGTGTGCAGTCAGCCCAGTAAAATCTCTTAAGCTGAACTTTGGGGTACGTTGTACTGTTTTATCTGTATGAATATTTCAAAGACATTTTAGAATAGATGTTAGCAAAAGCCTTAAAGTTTTTGGTCATTTGGCTACAGACTGTGATTGTGGGTAGTATCACTCTTTTGAGCCATCCTAGATGGATCCATTCATAACATGACAGACCTGTGATGTGACTGGTCTGTGTGCTTTAATAGTTGTTGATCATGTTCAGTTTGGTAACATTTCTGGAGTCATGTAGCTCTTTTGGAGAGCAGTTGGTTAGTGCCCTTCAGTGTCACCCATTTTGGTTCTCAGAAAAAGCAGCTCGACACCTTTAGTAACAGTACAGGTGAACAAAGATATGATAGCTTTAGTTTTAGCTTTAGTAATGATTTTCAGATGTTTGAGTAAAAAATTATTTTGTGGAAAGCATTTTGAAGATTTGATATGATTTAAGTTAAACATGTAGAACAATGGAAAGCTGGAATGGAGTTTCAATACAAGACTTCAGCACCTTGAATTATTTCTCTTCAAGTTTAAAATATCCTCTCCCATATCTGGAGCCTTTTGCATACATTGTAATAGGCAGCTAAATAATCATTTCATCATTCTAAGCTTGAAACGCCTGATGTATTGGACACTAACAAAATGGAGCGGGATTGTTTCAAACTTAGTGAAGTGTAAGTGGCAGTGCATATACTATTCACTGTTGTCTTATTTTTTTTTCCATATAACTGTTACATTTAATTTGGTGAGTTGTTAGTACTCAAGTACTGGTATGTCAAGAGCCTTTTCTGCTTTTAAAGCACTTGAAGGGTATTTTTTTTGTGGAAATCTTCAGAGAAAAGAAATGACTGTTTCTTGGAAGTTTTATAGTATTATACAGAATCACTACTAATTTATTCATCAAATGCAAGATATTTTGTTTAGGAGGGAAAACATACATAGCTATTCATGCTGTGACTGCAAAAGACAGTCATCTCTGATCCAGATTATTCCAACTATTTTATTAAAAACAGTAAAAGTCATATGAATCATCTGCAAAGTCACAGATGTGGGAATCATTGGACAACACCGTACATTACCATTTTCCTTTGCATTCGCTTTTCTACACAGTATGCTTGACATTTGAAAGTATGTAACATATCAATTATTTGTGATCTGTGATTTGCTTGCTATCAATGGACTTCTGGCATATGTCTAAAGTTTTCAAATCTTTTCTTGCATTGTTTTTGTTCACAGTTTACAACTCCTAGCACTTTGAGTATCTTTTGGAGTAACTGAAGATTGATTTTAATGATACACATTCTGTGGTAAATGACTTGAATTTTTTTCACACAAGTTGAGTTTCTTTAAGTGCCTGTTAAGAGGTTGTCAAGCCCTCTCTTGCAATTGATTCTGTAAACTTAAACACATAGGACATACCTCATGGTTGACAAATATGTGTAATATGTGTTCTTTTCAGCGAGGTGGGAACAGAGCCATCCCATAAAAGACCCATAATGTAAATGTTCTTAAGGCAGTACAGTTGATTGCATTCAGTTTGATATCCATTCAGTGAACATGACTCCACTTGGGGTTTGTGTGTTGGTTTTGACTGCTCAGCTTTCGGAAAAGTAAAAAATATGAATTAAACCTTGTTGCCAGTTTGGTCTGAAGAGCTTTTCTCTGAGGATCTTGGACAATTTTCTGCTGTGTAGCATATATCTTTTGAGGGCAGTTTCTGTTCACATGTGCAATAAAAAATTATTGGTTTGAAATTGGTAACACTGGTAAATCGATAATGTATAGCTGACACTTCATGGTAATTATTCATTTCACCAAAGCATCATGCTTATTGTGTTAAATTATTGAAATGTGCAGTAAGATCAATGTCATCAAGCAGCGGTCCTGTTAGACAAATCAGTTGCAGATAAATATGCATGATATGGAAATGAGAAAGGATCATAGAGGGGGAGCTGTTATGTCATTCATTCTCAATCATGTGGGCAATATTTTGATCAAGGTATTTTATATTGACAGGGTTTGTGTTGATATATTGTTGGCAAAACATTATGTTTGAGAATTCAGTTATTTTCAAGGTGATTGCTCACATCGTGTGGGGCTTACTTTGTTGTTGCCATGATTTTTGGTCATCAGTTTCCGACATCTCCTATTGTGTTGTTACATACTGTGAATAACTTGAAAAATATTACTGTGTTAATGCCTTTGTAAATTCAGAGTGAAATATGAATTAAAATATGTGTGATTAAATTATCTACATGACACCCAGTTAACTCCTAGTAATGTCCGTAACTCACATATAATCAGAATTGGCAACTCCTCCCCCAGCCCCCTTAGGAGTTAGCAATTTACAACCTAGAATCGTCCGTTTTGCCATATTATGATTATGATTCCACATATTTGTTACTCTACTCACCTCTTACCACTCCCCCCCCCCTCCTTAATGAAAATCAAGAAACATGCTTCCTTTTAAAATATGAATAATGTGCCAAATTAAATTACAAGGGTCAGGCGTTTGTGGTATAAAGACATTTCTTCCATTTGCAGTGAAACACATTTTATATGAAAAATCTGTTATTATTTAAATGAAATTTGTTTTGTAAGCATTGTGACATGTCACATATTCAACAGATTGTCAACATCAAGTACCTATCAACTTGTCAATCAATTAACGTCTGCTAATTCAACAAATTGTTATTTTGTTTTGTGTAAGTGTGCATCTCTGCTTTTAAGAGACTGGTGCTCAGGAAAAGTTTGTACATTTAAAGCAGGTACCTTTGCACCTTTACTTGTGCATACCTATCCATGTTTTCATGTATACAAAACCTTTTTCATTTTCTTTTCATTATTTATAACTTCACATCCTCCTTTATTTATTTTTTTGCGGCAGATTGAGCACTGTACAAAGCTGATATCTTGATAATCTTTTACATTTTGAAATTTTATTTTCATTTCTTATATTTTTGATCTGAGTGGTTCCCAAAGTATTGAGGACAGGAGCCTCAAGTGTCCAGGTGGCCCTAACCGAGATTTAAAAAAAACTTTGGGGGTTTTGAGCCCATCATTGATGCTCAGTTTTTGTACTTGTGCGTACTTTGCTTTTGTATAGTAGCAGACATTATTATACGTTATTTATAGGGGTAGAGCATCATCAATTCAATCCCCCTCCCCCCCTGACGTTTTTCACAGGCTATATATCACAGTTATGACATGGGGACCTCTTGTTTTCTCATTTGAATGAAAAAGAAGAACCGAAGGTGCCTCAATGGCCTCTACTTCTGTACGCTAAATGACTGCCCCATGTTAAATGGTTGATGCACAAAACGATAAATGCAGTGGTGTACTAAAGGGGAGGGGGAAGCTTGGTAGGGCAGTCGGCCCGAGCACAATGCTATAGCCAAGAAAGATTCACTAGATAACGGGGATTTCTGATTATATTATCACTTTAAAGTTTAAACATTTGTCAAAGACAGCACCACTAAAGGGAAAATGCAGTCACTGCAAATTGAGTAAGTATACCTGGCTATACTAATTCATGAGTGGCTCTACTGAATCATGTGACATTTTTGTTAGTGAAATGTTGAATTTTGCACCATAAGTCTTCAATTATGCAGTATTTATGTTCTGAAACGTCACGAAAAATACTTGTACAACGTATGAAAGGAGAACTGTAAATTCTAATGATTTTTCAAAATAAACTTGGGGCCACTGCTTATTCCCTTTAAACATCTAAGCCACCTTACATGAATAAAAAATTTTCAAAGGGAAGGAGGAGTGACCCCTCTCTCTCTCACTTTCTCTTATAGTCCCTGCCCCAAAAGAAGAAACATACACTAAACAATGAATTTGTTTCAACATATTACCAGGTCAAACACTTGCCAAAGATAGCACCATTTTGCATCCAAGCCACCTCACGTAACCAATTTTTTTAAGGGTAGAAAAGGGGGCATCTACTCTCCTCAGACCCACCACAAAAATAAGATATAATGAATTTTGTCAACATATAATCAGTTCAAAGGTTTTTTAAGATAGCACCATTGTGCAGCTACGCAAATACACAAACGAAGTTCCCACTAGAGAAGAGATGTCTCTTGGTCTTGGGTCCTGCCACCAAATATGAAAACCGTGACAACATGTGATTAGTTCAAAGCTTTCCCCAAAATAGTAAAATAGCATTCAAGCTTTCTTTTGAGAAATTCTTGTTAATGTTAGGTGACCTAACATTAACAAGAATTTCTCAAAAGAAAAGAAGACACTCTCTCCCCTGAGAGACCTCCTACAGGATTGTACCATTCACATGGGATAACAAAAGAAGGGTGCGCCAAGAAGGTGCCAACCTCCTAGGTCCCCACTGGACGACACCGTATATATAGCATACTTACAAATTATGATATTTGATAGGCCTATCATTTTTTGTTTCATTCATGTCTCTGTTTCATCTGGTTTTCTTGGTATTGATATAAAATCAGAAAGCTTAATTTCAATTTCATTCACTTTGTCAGTAAAAGAAATGTTGGTTGATAATTTGTTTCTTGCAGTTCCTCGTCTTGTATCGCCCTAATGTTCTGTGCCGGATTGACAGTAACTCTACTTCATCTTCATTTGACCTGACGCTCTTTGCCAATCATGTTTTCAAAGGTGTCAGGAGCAAAATTCTTCTCCACTTTTTTATCTGTACCAAAGATGCAGTGTAAGCTCATATCAGGTGAATACTTAGATGCAGGAGGGCTCCTTCTGATACTCTCAGAAAGCATTCAGATGTAGTGGGGAGAGTTACCACAGCAGAGACCATTACAGGAGATTCCGAGCTCATCACACCGTCTTCCAAATTTATAAATGTCACTTCTGAAGCACAATGCACAGTCAAGATCCCGAGGAAATAGTCTCTGCCCTGATTGAATGAAAAATAATACACATGAAACCTAGTCAACTCAAAGGTAAGGGTACTCATTAATCATCTATCCATTCAGCTCAACGTAACATTTGTAATAAACACAAAATAAAAAATGTCCAAATCTCTCACTGTGTCGGGCAATGCACTGCCACTCAAGAATTCCTGACATGTGATCTTCTTTCCCAGGATGAAAAGAGATGAGAGGTGTATGGGGGGGGGAGTACAACATTGTGTTACACTCAAGCCATATGTTTGTAACTTGGCGTAGCCTGAGGAGGGGCCAGGGATGCTAAATGTTGCACCACATTGCATCTAAGGGTACATGAATATTCAAATATTAAACCCCTCCCCCAGGCCGGCAATTAGGCCCTGCAGTTGTCCTCCCAAGCAAAAATCTTGCCTATGTAAGTGGAATGCAGAACATTCCCTAACGCAGTAATACTCACACAATTTAAAAAAAAAAAAAATGGAAAACTTAGGTGCTTGATGGAAAAAGGGTAGCTACGCCACTGCACCCTTCCCCATTCTTTCTAGGACCTCCATCCACAAAGTGTTTAATATGCTTCACTGCTAGCTCTGCTATATATTATGCCTCAAGAAAACGTCTAGTCGCAAACTTAGTTGCAGGACTTGATCGCAATGCAGAAAATGAGTTGTGCCATGATTTGCGACTTCTTGCAATTATTTGCATAGGTTCTCGCACTGAACGATGCTATGGTACACTGGCGTTGCAATGATTTATGTCGCATAGAGTTACATAACATAAAAGGGGCTTAACTTGAAACTGAAACTGAAGATTCCTGGAACAGTGTATGTTCCTGGTGTAGGTAAGCATGGACTGCATGCTGGCAAGAGAGGCACACTGATGACTCATCTCCCTATGCACCACTTTTGTTTGATCATTTTATATCACCCTATTTATTTCATTACTTATTTACTTATTCATTCATTAGTTCATTCGTTTGTTCATTCATTCATTCTTTTATTCGTTCATTCATTCATTTATTTTGTGTTTGTGTTTAATATTTAATCTTCCTACATAGCAACAATGTTACAGTAGCAGACCAAAGAAGGTAATAATCAACTGGTAACTTTTCTGTTTACTTGTTAAGTCTGAGTTCATATTTAATAGGCAGAATGGTTCCGTTTTATTTCGTATCATTGCAATTGAAAAACATTACGTCAACGTCTTTAAATGTTCATAGCCTACCCAACATATCTACAAGGGTGATAACAGAATGTAATTTACAAACCTGTGAATGGGTCCTTTAGTCTCATCATAGTTGTTTCTTTTGTGTGGTTCGATACAGGACAGGCAGGCAAGCCAGCTGTACCTTTTGAAATATTAAAATATCATTTGTCAAAGATTATAAGCATAGGTGTAGGAAATGTAGGGGGCAGGGGGAAAAGCCCCAGTCAACAATGTAGGGGCTGAAGAATGCTTCCCCTCCCCTCAAACTATTCAAGGACGAAAACCTTTTATTTGTTCCTGCTGTGAAAAATGTCAACAATTTTCAGTAATTTTCTTCATAATTTAAGTATTAGCACCAACTTATATCTAAGAACCATCAAATAATAAAAAATTTGGGGGGGGAGGAATCCCGCAGCTTCTCCCCCCAGCTGAGAAAAGCTTCCTACGCCTATATGGTTATAAGTATGGGAATGGTCGATGCCATGTAACTTCCGATTCCGTATTTATGGGTATTGGCACTTGCAGCTAACCCCCTGCATGGCTGGCTTTGTGCACGCGAACAGGCTACTTCTCCATTATAAGTTATGGCATCTTTAGCCCCAGTGGGGCTACTATGGTAGCCCCTCATACGTACAGACCCAGATGACTGATCTTTCCCTTATGAGAATCAATTAATGCTATCCGAGTACCAATGATTTTTACTGTTTAGAAATTGGGTTAAGCCATGACGGCAAGAATAAATAAGTTTCATTTGCAACTTAAAAATTGCTGAAGCACATGTTATAACTTCATCATCCTTATGTAACATTGGTTTAGGCGACAAAAACACTCACTAAACTTCAATGGAGTAAGATCTTTCAGAGCATAAATATGATAGATAAACCTGTGAGTTCCATAACATGAATTAAAAAAGTCAGTGAAGTACGTAGGCCTAACAAAAATATTTTCACACGATTTTAAACAGCCAACACTAGATGATTTAAAATAGGATCATAGTAGTGTAGTAACTAAAATGTATGGAGACTTTATTTGCACTTCAAGAAGGCAATTTTAGTTTGTAGTTTTAAAGTTAACTAAACCTTCAGACCATCCTTCTCGATAAGCTCCATATAAGATATGATTGTTTCTGGGCCGTTAGCACAATTCAGTCCAACCACATCTGCTCCAGTAGATTTGAGGTGCTTCATTGCTTAGGTTAGTTCAACGCTGTCTACTGTTAAGTTTTTACCCATTATGTCATCATCATGTAGATTAGCCCCCATAGTCACCACACCCGGTAAACCTACACAAAACAAGCTGAATGATATAAACTTTTTCACATTGTAACTTAATATAAAATAATTAAATTCTATTTTATTCCGCCACCACTCTTTACTTTTTACCAATGAGCTGAGAGCGAGACAGTGGTTCTAAAAAAACTAAAAACTAATGCAACACTTTTTTAGTAATTGTTTTAAGACTAGATTTAAAAGAAACGATAGGTTTTGAAGGAATGATTAATTTGCAGCAGCTTGTTTCAGAGGACTGGGGCATAGTCTTAGCCGGAAAGCTCTATCTCAGAACAAGACCTTGCTTCCACAGAAATGTGTCTCAGTCACCTGGAACAAATTTTGCTAGGTACCAAGAATCAAATTAGATAAATATTATAAGGCAAGACCATACAAACATTTCAGAAGTAAATTTAACCAAATTCAACAAACCACTAGGTGCCAGTTCAGTTTTTTTCTTTTTTTTAGTCGCAGTATATTGTAGATCTTAGATTATTTATTTTCAAGTATGTACAGTCTGCTTGTTGCCAAGAGAAGTTTTTTTTTAATAACGCATATACTGTATGTGTGTTTAATGTCAGTTTTTAATTGTTACTTCTTTTTTATCCGTCATATGAATTTTCTCAATGTGTGACGGAAGCTACAATGTTCAAGTCCTCTACCTTTCCCATATTCTTTGATGGCTTCTAAAGCTATCATTGCCTCTTCAAGTATAATGAAAGTCTCAGCAATGATGAAATCAGCTCCTTCATCTACAGCCCATTCTATCTGTTCCTAGTAATGAACAAATAA
>JAAAJZ020458394.1:0-11881 GCA_010015985.2 Actinopyga echinites
ACATCGATCCTACCCCACGAAAGTCCAATATTCTGGGGTCAGAAAGCTAACATTTTTAACGGGATCAATACGGCATGAAAATAGTGAACGAGAATAAACAACTCCACTGACGGAGTTTGTTGTTTCCTTCCTTTGGCTAAGAACCTTACCTTATAAAATAATGACGACGTGAAAGCTTTTCAGCTCTGTTTTACAAGGTCTTTTATCTTGAAGTACACCATGTTAGATGAAGGATAGGGGGTAAAACAGGGGTGGATTGGGTAGTAAATTCTTACCGGTAAATTTGACCCATCGGGAACCCCGACGCATGGTGCATGGGGTGTGGGTTATAAATATACAGTCTTTGGATATGTATTTTGGCCTCAAATCGCACTTTTTTGGGGGGTGGATTCTACATTTTGTTTGTCCTGGCGGCCCCACCCAAGGTTGACTAAACTGTACGTTTCCAGGGTTATTAGTTACTTCAACCCCCAATATTTGCTGTGTAGACTTATGGTACGAGACGAAAGGGGCCCCAAAGGGGTGTTGCCCTCAGGAAATTTCCCTGTGTCCCGATGGGCGTGTCCGCCCTTGGGCTGAAAGTCATTAATAATGGAAGTTCGCGGACAATCAACTGGCTGAGTATCCTGCGTTGCTTTACAAACTACGAGACCATATTCAAAGATATTGAATGACTGTACTCTCTCACAAGTCCATAATGTTTCTAAAATGATACATAGGGTATATATTGTGAAATAACCTCAGTGCTAGGACTGCCTTTAACTAGCTGCTGGAGTGTTTTGCAATCATAACCTATTGAAGATCCACAATTAACTGATACAAAAAGAATGTGTTAGGCCTGAACGTTAATTGACAGATTAGAAGAGATTTCATGTGAACATAGGATATTACAAGGAGAACAGAAAACGAGACCAAAAAGGTTGAATTTGCTCCAATTGTGACTATTCCAGGAAACATGAATCGTTGCATACCATGCATAATTCCAAAGAATTACTACAACTTTCTGAAAAGGATATGGTCCTCTCCAAACCTAAATCTCATGAATCTGAGAAGGGGATATATTAATAAGCATCATGTGTGTTCTCAACAATAAAGCTTCATTTCAGACTGGTATAAGGTGAACTACGCTCTCATTAATGATGCTCTAGTCTCACTCCAGACAGAACAAATTCTCCCAACTGAACTTACTTTAGCTCCGCCTCCAATTTTAAAACAAAGAAGTGCCACTTCCAAGACACAGCCACAGTAACCTGCATTACTATGCTGAAATTGCTCCAGGCAAATTTGAAGGACAACCTGTGTGTGACTGTGAGCTTAATTGGGAACACAACTCTTTGTGCAAGTTATCACTGGCCAACCAGGGTGGAGCATGTTTGAATGAATGTCAATCAAATCACAACTAACAACTATATTTGGGCCGAACTGGTTAGGTCTAAATATATTTGGGGGGATGCTATAGGCCCTTTAAGTTAAACATAAGTGACGGCTAATCCACCCTCTTCAAAATCTCCCTCCCCCTTCCTCCCTCCCCCTTTCCCCTGGACAACTTCCCCACAATGAATCTGAAGCTCATACACCCAGAAAGGAAATGTACAGGAACCAAGAAAGTTGTGGCATGAGAAAAATAAATATTAGTTTCAAAAGAGGTATTGCAGATTCCCAGGCAACCTATCCTCAGGTAGGCATGGTGGTGGCCCATGGAGAGGGGAAAGGAGACAAAGAAGCATCACCCCCAGACAAACTATCCACCTATAAACATATCTACCTCCTCCCTGAAAAGTATCTCACCCCCTTCAGAAAATAATTGCTACAGATTTCTTTATTAATTAAATCTGATCACAAGCCTGTCTTCAAGTTTCCTCCAATCCAGTTTTGATGAGCCCTTGATGTATACCAGCAAAATCTTGCCACCCATGAAGACCCATTTCAAAAACCTTCACCAAACCCAACTTTTCAATTTTATCAGCATACATGAAGTTTCTCCTGTTTCTACAGTATTATATCACTCACTTGTTAGTATCTCCTAGCATGCTTACATTCACATTTGTATAAAACTTTGTTTTTTGTTTTTTAAATCTCCAACATATTTCTTTTCTGACTTCAAGTGAACAATCATATCAAAATACCTTTCGTACTAAACTTAAAACTGGTAGAATCATAAAAATACCAACACATGACTGTTATATCAATCACAATATGGCACTTCGAAATTACCAAAACAGTATGAGTACACTTGTGCACTTAAGCCATCTACTGTAGTAGTAAGCCTGTTTTGGTGTGTTTACATCCCACCACCAGCTGAATACCTTCATCTGCATCTCTCTGTTGCTACTGCTCTCTTCAGCTGCCGTTGTTTTTTTCAGAACTATGTGATTGCAAGTGGGTAATTAGTTCACTTGACCTTTAACCTGCGCTCCTTGTGTTCATTCCGACTGAACTACCTTCAGTTATTTTGGACTTTTCACATTATGTTTCAATTTGGACTAACATATACCCCACCTTCAAAAAACTCTCCTGTCACATTTGAGTTTTTTCACAAATTAGGTGCTCTAAAAACTTACCCTAATCTCATGGCCTGATCCATCCTAGGTCCTTCATCTCCCACTGATGTTTCAACACCCTCCTCCTTGTCAGCATCATGCATTTGCTGAAGATGATGTTCAGCCTGTTTCAAGGGTAAATGCAAGAATTTTACCATATTTTCTCAATGATTTGCAACTAAAGTTTCATGCTGTATAAATGACGCACGAAACATTTACTTGGATGTCATTGATTCAAACTGGAATATACTGTAAGGAGCAGAATATCCCAAACAGTACACAAAAGGTGCAAATGAGGGTGGCACATCAGATTCTCATGAAATATGCATATTTCAGTGGTATCATTAATAATTTAAGCTACTTTCATAATTTTTCAACTTGATGTTTGTGTGTTGAAGTGAGGATAAAGTTAATTTCCAGGCAGAGCCTGCCCTTAAATAAACCCTCTTTCAAGTTGCCCCTTCCATTTTCAAACACATCTTACTGAATAATTTTCATTAAATTTGTTTTTCCTACAGTGTTGTTACAATCTTCTCTGACTACAACTGTTAAGGTGATCTGACCCTGTAAATCCCTATAGTAGTAGAGTGCTATTAACCAACTGCATCAAATTCATGATCAATTTCAATTTTTCCAACTGTTATCCGAGTTAAAGTTACCTGAAACACTCAGTTAGATAAATTTCCATAAATTTTGATATGACCAATTCCACAGTAATATATATTTATGGTAATGTTTGTATACTGATAACTACCTTGTCAAGAACTGTTTGTTTTCCTCAGATTGTGTTGAGTTCTGTCAGCTCCTGGAAGTTTCACTTCAGAGCCTCTTGGTTTGTGTTTACCTCTTGAAATTCACTCTCAAACTCCTCAAAAAATGACTGTTGGAAGTATAATATTTTCATTCAGTGAGATGTGTACAGATAAACTTAATTTCTTATTATAATGCAATGGATCATTGACCAGAGGTTTGGATCAAGGGGGATGGGCAGAGGAGGGGATAGGAGGGGGCAAAGGATGAGGGAAGCAAAGGGTTAGATCAGAGAGGCAAGGTCAGCTTACAGCTAGCACAGTGCAATGTAATTGCTTGGTCTAACAACCTCATGGAGGGGGAAGGCCGAGGAGGGGGAAGACGAGGAGGTAATGGAGGGGGAAGAGAATGGGGGAGCAAAGGGTTGGATCAGAGAGGTAAGATCAGCTTACAGCTAGCACTGCACCATATACTTGCTTGGGCCACCAAAATCATGGAGGGGCGCCAAGAAGGGGGAAGAGGAGGAGGCTGAGGAGGTGGAAGACGATGGGGTAGAGGAGGGTTGGATGAGATAGGCAAGATCAGCTTACAGCTAGCACAGTGCAATGTACTTGCTTGGTCCATCAACCTCATGGAGGCAGAGGGGGAAAAGGTCTGACAAGAATTGCTCCATCCCCCTCCTTCCCCTTCCCATTGTGATGCCACATACTGCATGCAAATGTAAATAATCCAAAGTGTTTCCAGGAGAGTTTGCATTTTCTTAATAAAAATAAATCAATAAAAGTTACAAATTGGTTATAGGGAGTTAAAACTTTTGTTAACATCAATAGGTGACAATGGAACCATATTTTTATTTGTATGTAATCCACAGTCATGAAAAGTGCTGATGTCTATGTTAAAGTTAATTGGGAAAGACCCACTAGATGGAAGTTCCGCTAGAACATTTCCTTCAAGGTAGGAATAGGGTTCATTTAGGTTTAGGGTTCAGGTTAAGACACGGTAACAATTAGGGAAAAATTTGGTTAAGTATTGATTTTAGGGTTAGGTTAAAGGTAAGGAATAAACTTAGGGTTAGGGTAAGCGAATGTTTGGTCTAGAGGACGTTCAACCTAGCGGACCTTCGGTCTAGTAGACCCTGCTCGCTAAATTCCATCCTGTTTCCTGCTTTCATGTATCAGCATTTCCTAATACAACCACTCACAAATTTTTAATTTTTAATCTTATAAGTTATAACCTTTAACCTGTAGATCAATCATCTCTGTGAGCTGGGGCCAGTATTTTTTCTCTGGTGTCCACCATACTGTAGGAATCTTACTTCTCATGCCATCTCTTTCTGGGTAACCTAGACGACACGTATTATTCATAATTTATACACAAATATTGTGGACATTAGGCCAGTGTTGCCGCCATGCCAGCTGGCACCGTTCGGGCCTATGCAGCACTGGTTCTTGCTGAAGGGCACGGAGCCTAAAATTGCTGGCTTCCAACCAGCACGAAAATTATTCAGGAATGTCTTTGTAATATGTTACTCAAAATAGATACACACATTAAACAAAGGGTATGATGTTAAAAAATATAGCTATTATTTCAGTACTGTATGTATTAATGAATGATTACATCACTGAACAACACCATATACAGCAAGCACTCAAAATTGATGAATAAAAAATAAAAATATTAAAAGGGGCCAAATGAAAAAAATTAATGGCTGATGATGGGGTAGATTCAGTGGGGCAAGGGTGAGGCACATTTGCCAGTTCAGACAATAAGCTAGTGTAACAGGAAAGTTTCCCCCCTGAAAGTTTCCCCCAGGGGGAATTTTCCTACAAAGTACACCCCCACCCTGGAAATTTCCCCCTTCCACCACCAAATATCTACTTTTGAGAGACAAAGTGATCAGAAAAAGCATTAAACTATTCTATTAAACTTGGAACATTAAGTGTGTGTAGCTAAAAAGTCAATTGAAGATAACCTAGTCACAGATTGTTTAATAGAACTGTATGTTACTTAATACCACTTTGTAATGTGATACATGGCAGAGAAAGGCTAAATATCATCAATGTACTGGTAAAGCTTTTATTCTTAAAATAGGTAATTTGTGGTTCACAATCCATGGAAAATTCTACAATTGATAGCATTTATTTTAAAATATGAAAGGTTGACTGCTGATGAGTAACAGAGAGAATTACTTTCATATAAAAGATTGTAAAATTGTAAAACATTTCAAATTACAGAGTACATCTTTTGTGGGTTTTGTTATACAGGCGGACAACATAATTTCAGTACTCTTTTTCACTATCTTGGTTTTTCAATTTATTGCTCTCATCCTGTACCCCCAATCAGAACTAATCACTCTTACATCTTTGCTCCTCAAAAGTATTTTGTCCTCCTAGTGTAACAATAGTGTCTCCTGGGCTGGTTGCACTAATCCCTCTGTGGTTTACCCCTATAATTTCCTTCAATAGTGGTGGTTTATTTAATCCTGTTGAAGTGTGCCTCAGCACTAAATCAATAATCCATGATTGACACCTTTACGTTTATTCAAATGAAGCCATACATATAGATCACAAGGTTGATAAAGAGAAACAGTTCAGTAAAATTCATCTCATGGGCACTTAACATACATGCAGCCCCACAGGATTACTGACAAATATAAATCTAAATATTTCGAATAAGTCTGGCACCTTCAACAAACAGTTCTAGATATTGCTTAGAGATAGAGATAGTTCCGTCCTTCCAGCCTCAGAATTTATTGCAAGAAGAGACATCTTTCACATTTAAATGCTAAATATTAAAAACCAACAATAACAAGTTTTATTAAATTTACTTTAAGGTGGATATATTTTCAGGTGGGGGAAAACTTGTTAGGAAATATACACTGGGAAATTTCCTAGGAAATCTCCAACCGGGGGAAATTTCCTTGGAAATATTCCCGGGGGAGATTTTCGGGAGCATTCCTGTCACACCAGCACTCAAGTTGGGCTGGTGACCACCCTGCATTAGGCTGTATGAATTCTTGGGAGGTCACACACTTTCATGTTGACAAATTATGCTAAATTATGCTAAATTATGCTGTCAGCCTGTATAAAAATTCCACAAAAGATGTACTCTGCCATTTGAAATGATTTACAATTTTACAATATTTTACATGCTTGCATATTGCAATCCTCTCTGTTACTCCTCAGCATGCAGTCAACCTGTCATATTTTAAAATAAATGCTATCAATTGTAGATTTTTCCATGGACGAATCACTGATTGCTCCCTATACACAGTTCCTTACCATAACACGACCTATCAAAATAGTGGGGTGATTAAGAACTTTGTTGCAACGGGCCAGGTATGTGTGACGTGTTGTTTATTTGACATTTCATACAATTTCAGGGAGGAAGTCATTTTTTCCGTATTTCCGGTCCTGAAAAACACGGAACCTTTATTGGAATTAAAAAAAAAAAACGGATTTCAGTATAAATACGGAAAACTTACATCCCTGTTCCAGCTGGGGCAAAGCCCCTGGATCTCACTGCACTTTCGCCACTGATCTGGGGGATATGTTGGCATGCCCCCCTGTTAAATGTTGTCACCCTTAGTGTCCCCCACTTTGAAAAGTCTGGTGACGCACTGATCTAGTAGTTCAATCCATTTTTTTCTCAATTGACTGTTTGAAAATTGTTCCCATCATTCAAGAGAGTCATGCCCACACGTTGCAAACTATTTAAGGAATAATGCTTATGGCAGAAGCCCAGGATAATCGTCTGTCAGAGCGGAAATAGTCCAAACTGCTGTAATTCTCTTTCTTAACCTTAACTTTTGCTGCAGCATATGCATGAGGATAAATAGGGATGTGTAGAAAATTACAACCAGTCTTTTTCGACAGTAATCCAGCAGTATATATTCCTGCAATACACACTGTAGCATATGCATGAGGATAATTGTAGGGATGTGTAGACAATTACAACCAGTCTTTTCCTTAACCCAGCAGAACATATTCCTGCAATACAGACTGTAGCATATGACGGAGGATAAGTAGGGATGTTTAGACAATTACAACCAGTCTTTTCCTTAACCCAGCAGTACATGTTCCTGCAATATATACTGACTGACAGAGAAGGACTTTTCAACCTTCCATCAAAATATTCCATTTTTTATTTCTCTTTTTTGTTGTTCCTGCTACTTTGGTATATTTTCTTTTTTATCTTTTCCTAACCCACCCTCTCTTTCCCCAGGAATACATGCCCCTGGAATGCCCCTTACCCCTCCCCAGATACCTACCTATCAATAAAATGAGTGCCCAGGCTGCCATTCAAAAAAAGGAGGCCTCATCTTAGGTTTTTTTTCTCACATACATCCTAGTAATTGCAAAATACATGTGACCAACATTATAGCTTCATCAGGGGTTTCACTCTTTATTTTTTCGAAGGAGTCACTGACCCCCAGTGGTAAATTTTCAAGAATCAAAACTGAAAATAGGGTGTCAAATAAAATTGTGAAGTTCTGAGCGACAATTTTTAATTATGTCCACATTTTGCTTAGTTATTAGCTGATGATTTCAAACACATAGAACATAGATTTTACACTTTGACTGGGGAAGGGTAAAATGGCTTGATTGTTACTTCTGGGTTCAAAAACCTGTGCATCATTTGACACTGGAGGTTTCTTATCTGTGCGTCAAAATTAAAAGTCATGCGTCAATGACCCTGACACCCGGGTCAGTGAAATCCCTGTGTTAAGAGCTGAATGGTTCATACGTAGTTGGAGGCTGTGGAGAAATGCCCTAGTTTTATGGCCCAGACAAAGACAATGCATTTCAACTTTTTTCACTATCAATTATATAGTGCGGTGGTTTAGTGCTTGCTATTAGGAATCAAAAATGGTTGTTTTGTTTTTCCTTTCCTGTTTATCAGTGACTTCATAAATAACTTCTTTGATGCCACCAACTGTTAGGTCATGTTGTCACTACTTTGACCTACACACATCAACTTTCTTATACTCTTTTAGTTTTCACTCAAATTGTTGAGTTATGGTGGAGAGAGACATTTTAATGTTTGGAAACTTTAAACCCAAGACCAAAAGGTCAGAAGTACTTTGAAAAATGGTTGGAAGAATTTTTCCCTCCAAAGGCAGGTAGACTGTGCTCAGCTCTGTCAGTAAATAATTTGGAAGTTGTTTGTCAGGAAACACGGGGCAAGTAAAAAAATGTCCCAAACCCTCTTCCTTCGCTCTCGCCCCTCACGGGTTCAGTTGTTTTTGGCAAGTGGTAACTAGTTAAAATGTCATAACCGATGGAGTCTCCAAACTTGATGCCTAAACATTGCAGCAGTGTGAAAAGTGATGAAGTGTGTTATACATGTGATAAGCCATCAGTGTAATCACGTTTCTTAATTACCATATCTTTGAGTCGCTCTGGCTGCGGGTTGGTCTCTGGAGGCTAGCAGCCACATGAAATTTGAACATTACTCAGTAGTTGTCAATTTGATTTTCTAGATATTCATGATTTTTAGTTGGCATTATATTAGGTATTAGCTTATTCAACTGTAATATTGCAGACTACATGATCTGTTAAAGTCTGTAAACAGAATTACACGTATCACATATTAATCTGTATGCAGTAGGAATCTTTTGGTAGACCATCAAATTTTGAATCCACAGTTTAAAGGGAAAATGCAGTCTATGCTAATTCATGAAAGGTTCTTTTTAATCATGTGATATCGTTTTTGTTGTTGAATTGCATAACTTTGCAGCATAGCAAAATAGTTGTAAGAGAAATGAGAGGAGAATTGCAAGGTTGTGATAATTTTTGGGATGACTGCGTATTCCCTTTAACTTTGTCAGTTCAAAACTTTCATTAATCTAATTAAAGCACTAAGGAACATTTTACAGTGCTAGGTGTGTCCGTTTAGATGTGAACATGTATGGAAGTCATTTTTCTCCAGTATCTGTACACACAATATCTTTACCACCAGCATCTTTAAACACAAAATAAAATTGTGTTAGTATTTCCACTGGCTCTAACAAAGAGAGTAAATATGTTCATTTGTAGTGAAAAGTGGGGAATTATACTTCACAATATTATCTGGGTTAGGTTTTGTATTGTAGATGTTTGCTTAGTAGTCAAGGCACAGAAATGGATTTTTGTTGGTTACACAAAGTTGTTCTTGTCATGGGTGGCTTGCCCATTGTACTGACAATCATTTTGGAATTGGTAAGGTTTACCATAGAAGCGGTCTTTTTTGCTTGCTTTCCTGATTGACAGCAGTTTGATTTTTTTGGCTTTGATATGACAGTTCAGGTAACTTAAAAAAGACTTGGCAATTTGACCTATGGTAGTTAAACTTCTACGACTTGTAGTATCAGCTCGATGTTCTCCACAAATCTTTGAGAAGGGGGGGTGGCAGTCATGTGAGATGCAATGGCCATGGGAGCATTTTTGAAAGAGGTGGATATATGCCTCTCTCCTCAGAAATTTTTGACAATTTAGGCATTAAATGATGCAAAATTTGGCCACATAGAGGTGATTTCTTGCTTCTTTCCCTTTTCCCGTAGTAATTATGGGAATATTTTCAGAGGGACAATTATTTTGAAGGAGGCAGGCAAAAATTTTAGGGGAGCTGTCACTTTTGAAGGCGGCAATTTTTACTGAGGGGGCGTGCCGCCCCCTAAAACCCCTCGTTGGGAACACTGTACTGATATTATGAACACCAAACCTACTGCAGTGAAAAACTTTTGGAGAGTCTTACTACACCTACAGTAGAGAACTCTCTTCATGTAAGAAAATGACAAAGACGTTCTTCAAAGCTGGCTGACCTACAGTATTCAGCAGTATTTCTAAGTAGGCTAACTACATGCACTGTACTCAAAATTGTCTGTCAGTTCTCCTGTGCATGGAAAATTGTAATAAACTCTGTGTCAGCATCCATATTTACTATCTTTTGTAGTTGTACCATTTTTCAAAAGGTTAACCTTTTTGCAAGAGGTGGAGACAGAAAGGCATGTTAAACTGCAAACTGTCAATACAACACTTCCACATGTCTTTAACAAGTACTGTACACGTTACTCTATTCAGGAAAAATTAACTGCAATATACATTTTTTTTGAGGGGGGTGGGCGGCCCGCGGGGGTCAATCCAGGTGAAGGCATTTGACTTTTGCAAATTTTACACTAAGACTACCGAACATCAATAATCACTTCCTGCATCAGAGTGAAGACTCGGTGAGAGATTTTCTTTCTCTACCGTAGCGGTGCGCTGTTTTTCACTCATCGAACTTTCGTCATCCGCCTTCCTCTTTCGATCGTGAGACATCAATCGTTTACGACTTGATCTGACTTTCCAAAAGATGGCCGAGTAGCAGATAATCATGGCTGGTACAGCCACAGCATAAATGATAGACATACAAGTTATAAAGTAGGCACACGACCAGGTAGGAGAGCAATGATGAGTGCCGTGGGTGTACACTGCTGTAGCATTCTTACCAAGTGGTGGAATGATGATACTTAGAGCGAAAGCCCAACCAACTGCGATCATGAAGCCTACATGCTTCGAGGTGGGAATAATTCTCTCTGCGGCTACCACTTTCAGAAATCGGTGTACTGCTATCAGAATGATGGTGGCGAAATTACCCATGACACCGAATGTATTTAGTACACCGTGAATCTATTGGATGGAGGAAAGGTAGGTTAACGAGAATCAACACTTAATAAAAAAACTGATTGATTTAAATTAAACGTTTTGTCGTCATCTGGAATTGTGTAAACATCCAGAGGTTTTGAATCTATTTTCGAGAAACTACAGAAGCGTACAAAACTACTTCCAATTGTGGCAGGGTTGGGGAGTAACGAGTTAAAAGTCACGCCATTACTGTAATGAGTTACATTTCTGTGACGGAGTCACCTAACGAGTTACAATCGAAATTATGTAACGGAGCAAGTTACTAGTTACAATTAAGCACCAAGGTAACTGTAACTGCGTTACATTTGGATCACGTTACTTCCTTTTTTCAAATAGCCACAGTGGCCACAAATTACATTTTATTTTGACGATTGTTATACTTTTAAATTAAAAGAACGGCTGAATTGAGGGTTCAGCCGCTTCAGAAAACAAAAACAAATTAATGTTAAGGCATACTTTTACATGTGTACATTTCCCAAACTCGGCAGAGATATTGTAAATTCAGCAGACTGAAACTTCATTTTTACCCACAACTGCCATAGACCTTTTAAGTCATAGACGCCTAGGTCAAAATGGCGGAATGTCCACCCATGGAGGCTCTGTAAGGTACAAACATAGAGAAGGATATAGAAAACATAGAGAAGCATTTATACAGTTTTTTATATCCTTCTCTATGGGCACAAATTTTCAGTGTCTCGACCAACCAGTCGTTCTGTTTATTCAGCGGATTTGATTTCTATACGTATGTAGTCAAACTGGCCTGCGTATGGCGCGTCGTGCCTTAATCACAACTGAAATGGATGTGATACTGGACAGTACATTGATTGTCATACATAGACCACTTGCATACGACGTCACAGAGCAGAAAGCAGCGCCCTCGTTGAGGTATGCGTATAGCGTTACAAGTACACCGACACAAATGCAGAC